>QLPG01006991.1:0-14201 GCA_003314385.1 Gomphus sp. MG54 | reverse complement strand
ATGGGGGCGGGTGGTTGTGGGGGTTAGTGTGGGTTTGTTGAAGGTATGGGCTATAACAGAGGGGTGGTCCAGGGAATGTACCAGACATGCCAGACCAAGACCATATGATGGTGAGGAGTGATGTGGGTGAGGGTCAGTTGGTTGGTATTGCCGAGTGAACCAGGACTCGGTATCATGGACTTGACAGTTCTGTAGTGTAAAAGTAATCTTAATCTTACATTTACATATAATCCACTGGATTACCAGTGCAGCCAAGCACTTACATAAGTTAGTCCAAAGACTACTTAGGTACATTGGTCTAAAGACCAGTTGCCACCCTTCTGTCAATAGGTCTGAAGGCCTGTTGATCAATAAAGGTTTATTCTGAAGAGTAAATCTCTCCCTTCTACCAAAGTAGTAGATTTTCTTGGTATACCACAGTCATTGCTGTTAGAAACCTTCATTATCCTTTTCTTATTAAATCCACATACATGACAAACTTATTTCTCATATCCTTACTCAACTCTTTCACACCTACAAACACAAAGTAACCAAACCCACAAGCTGAGTCAACATCGAGTCACACAAATATATGAGTCACAAGAGTCATATGAGTCAATATCAAGTCGAGTCAAACATACAAGACATATCAATCATGAGATCTCTAATTATATTCACAAGCTTGCCAATATTTCTTTCACCTGACCATCTATCGCAAGACAATCCCTTTATGGACACACGCTGAGACACCTGAGAACCGAGTCAAACCCTTGTTGATATTCCTGAACTGAAACACCAACACGTGCATTGTAAACATACTTCTTTCTTTCTATTTCTTTTTCTTACAACCCAAAACTCCCATCCCATGACCACTCTTACTCTAAGACATTGCATCACATGTAGGTCATATCCTCATGGACAAGATTCACATGTCAATATCCTCTTTCACATGTTTCTGCAACCATTGTATATAAAAGACAAGTGGCACAATGAATACAATAACCAATTCCAAAATCTCATTAACAATTCTAACTTTAAGTCAAGTAAATTTCTATTGTCTGATTTCCCTGCAATTATTATTGCAGTGGTCTTATTTCTTACTTGACTCTTAGTTTTAACAATTGCTACCAAAGTGATAGACTCCCCAAAATATTAAAGGTATGCAAAAATATAGTAAAAGAACTAAATCAGATTTTATAGAACATCCAGGGAAATAATCCTAGACAAGGGTAGAACTAATAGTTTATACACATAAACTATTATTCCTATATATAATTGACAAGGTACCTGTCAAGGCCCACTCTAAACAATTCTGTTTGGACAATAACCTCAACTAGCATTAACTCACTATCATCTTGTCAGAGAATTTGATTAGGCTTTATTGTCAGGCACTGGTACTGCTGAAATGCATGGGCTGAGTGCTATTGCAATAGTGCTGACTTCATAATGGTGGTGGGAATCGGCCAAGTCCTATAGACTGATTGGAGTGGCTTGGCTTCAATAAACTCGTGCATTGCACCCTACTTTCCGTGCATGCTACTAATTTTCAATAGAAGAGAAACATGGGAGAGTGCTAAGAGTGCTGGCCCAAGTAAAGGACTTTAGACAGGAGGAGGGAAGACAAGAAGGCATAAACCTAGTTGATATTCAGAGTGAAGAACTATCTACATACATTTACTACTTATATAGGTTAAGAAGCAAGATGTGGAATCAGGGTGGCATAAGGAATGGAGAACAAAAAGGTATGCAGAGCATGTGGAGGTATTGTCCACAATGATCAAGAATAAAACAATGAAAATAAGATAATAGAAATGTGGCCAAGAATCAGATAATAGAAAGTGACTGAATCTAAAACAATAGGGTCATGGCCAAGGATAAACCAATAAAGAGATGTCCCGAGGTAAAAAAAGAAATGTCCCGAGGTAAAATGGGCTGAGAAATAGAGAATAAATGGGGTGGGGATTAATGGATAATGAATGGGGGAAGAGTGGAAGAGAGATGGGAATGGGGGTGTGGATAATGAATATGCTGAGCTGCGACCAATGTACCAAGTGACTTATGTGTGGCTTGGTCACTTGCATGTGGGATTAGACTGATTGTTCGGTCAGCACTGCTGAGTTACCAGATACTCGGTACATGTACTTGACATTCATTCACACCAAAGTTTTGTCATAGTTCTCAGGTTATCTCATCAATGGTTCCAAAACACTTATGCTCAGACATGTTTGTCTATTCTTCATATCTTGTCTCCATGTCTTTTTATTTTACATGCATTTCTTATACTACCCTGTTGTATACTATGGTCATTCATCCCCATTCTTTTGACTATAAAAGTAGCTCATCATCATGTATGTATTCTTTATTCTGAGGATCAACTAAGACTCACACATCTATACTTTCTCTAAGTCCATCATCCATGTTTGGTACTGACAATCTTGGTCCCCTTCTAAACTCCCTCTGAAATCCAGTGGCCTAACAAATAAGAGGGTGCAATGCAAGAGTACATTGAAGCCAAGCCACATGTGCTCAGCTCATTGGACCAAGCCAGACCTCATCAGCATTGTATTCAAGGGTGCTATTATATTGGTGCCTGAGATCACATGACTTTGGTATCTTTTGGGTCATAACAACAGGGGGTGAAAAAGAAGGTCAGGCATCCAAATGGTTCAAGGAGCTAAAAGATCAGGACTCTGTCAAGCAATCTAAGGAAGAGGATATGACTTTCATAGCACATATTAGGGAAGTAAATCCCATGACAATTTCAGCTTCAGACTAGCTGGCTGATATGGCAGAGTGATCCATGATGAATATGTTCCTGGATAATTATGTGCATGCCTTTAAACAAACCAGCTGTGGATGGCCAATTGGAAAATACAATGATTGTGGGGGGTCATCAAGAAATCACCCATCCTGCATTGGGAATTTGTGTACTATGGCATTGGGATCTTTGACACTGCATGGAAGTTGGAGGCAGCATCCTTAAGAGGTTTGACAGTCATTTGCTTGGCTGAAAGTGCATCTGGGTGACATGCTGTGTGAGTTTTTTGCATTATCATAAAAAATCACACATTTGTCATCTGGGTAATCCTTATCAAGAATGTTCATAGCTTGATTTGTCTGTTTATGGATTTTATCATTGGTGAAGTAACCATCACGATTCTTTTCTACTTTGAACAGAACCCTAGTACTGTCATTGCTGATAATCATTCACAAGCATGTGGTTTTTTTTTTGCAATATTGCTTGCAACTAACTCACCTATTTTTTGCTTGCAATCAGCCATAGTCTGGTGACGCAAAATCTGTGACCATTTGTGATGGCCCTTTACCTTTTGCATATGGTTTTACACTCTAACTTGAGTGAACCCAACATAGAATACAACAGCCCATTAACTTGGGTAATGCTGATGAACCTTGGCATTGCGAGAAATCTCCACTGAATAATAGGCTTCAGATTCCTCTCTATTTGAATCAGGCTGTGGAATTTTATGCTTTTGTAGGAAAATTCTTGTCAACAATTCATCCTGAACAGATCAAAAGATTAAACCTTGATGGCATGGGTCCCAAGGTTAGACACTGTCTGGCTTCTCATGAGTTTAGGCATCTTCTATCAGATTTTTGACAGCAACAGACACCTCAGACTGTCACTATTACCAATGAGAATGACTTTCTATATATGGAATGTTTCCTTATATAGGTGATTATGTCAATGCAAAAATTTGTGATGAAAAAAATTGTTGACAGTGTCAGACTGCTTAAAGATGTGATTATGAATTTTGGGAAGATATTTGAAAGTTTGGATACACTACATTTGCAATAGTGATTTTTTTCAAAAAGTACAACCAAGACCATGTACATATAGTTCTATGTCATTGATCTGTGGTCTCAGAATCAACATGTTACAGTCACACACATCTCTTGTGACAGGTGTGTCAGTCATGCATTGGCCACAAACATAAAATGAATGAGACACCAATGAAACATTATATACATCATCAATAGGACTTATGCATCTCTAGAAGGGGTGTGTACAGACACATGCAGCATTGGGTAGACACTACAATTTAGTATATAAGTAGGATGTTCAGAATAGTATAAAAATACTTCCAACAACTTTTACAACTACTTTCTTCTACAAGTATAATAAAAGGTTCCATATCTAGAATAAGAACAAAGACTAAAAACTTAAGACCTCTATTCTCCCCTCTTATCTGTCTGCCTGCCCTAAACTCCAATACTAAGTAATCTAATATACACTCCAAGCGATTAAGAGTTTCACTGTCTGAAAGGGCTTTAGCCCAAGGTAGCATTACAGATTAAATTTAAAAAATTGCTTGGTTGCAGACCAAGGGTATATCATTACAGAACTTCACAGATAACAAACCCCATTGCTCTGGGTGCAATAGGATGGAAGTGCTACATCGTGTACGACTGCTGGCTCTTCATAGAGCTCGTATTCTGCTACCTCTTCATCGTGGAGACACAGAACCGCACTCTCGAGGAGGCATCTGTGTACATCCACGCTCTTGGGTGCAACCGACTCATTTCTCGTGCTCATTCCTTCTCTCCTCAGTATCTTTGACGGCGCAGAGGGGCACAGACTGTATTCAACAAGGCCGCCGCCGTTGCCGGTCTGACAGATGTGCGCAAGAGCTCACTCGACGAAAAGTTGTCGCGGTGACCAGTGGACGAGTCCTTTTTCTTGCCATCCATACCCTTTTCCTGTGGATTATGGATGTGTGAATACTATCACATGGAGCATGATGAGGGATGACGGCGGAGGGCAATGATAATGACAATCTATAGCTAGCTGATGTACTACATTTGTCTCTCTCTGTTTCTTTGCATGTGCCGGACGGATTGAACTATGCGCTGAGACGTGATGGAAATATCTGAATATGATTGGAATTATGTGTGTTCTTGGTATGTTCTCTAGTGTCATGCACCCGCTACTGCCCTGCTATTCTTGGCTGTTATGATAAGAGTCATATAAGTATCTGGTGTGAAGCGGGACCCTCTACTGGACCCTATCACCATTCCTCATGGAACAGTGATATCATCCTGATAAAACCTCTGCACTCAATCGTAAGAGGTCCTCTCATCCATCAATATTCTTGGCTGTTAAGAAATCGTTATGATAAGAGCCATTTAAGTATCTGGTGTGAAGCAAGACCGTCTACTGGAGCCTATCACCATGCGTCATGGAACCGTGATATCCACGAATACCCTGATAACAGTTCCGCTCCCACTCAATCGTAAGACGTCCTCTCTTCCATCAATTCCTCGTACTGTTTCTTGTGCTTCACCATCACCTCCTCCATGAGGGCTTCTGCTGCAAAACTCCATAATGGCATCCTGGGTAGTGGAAACCGCTCCAGGTTCATTTAGGTGTATGAGATTGAGCTGGATGTCGTAGCTAGGAGGCTATCCAACTTGAGGACCGGGGAGGAGACGACGCTTCGATGGTGCGCCAGGTGTTTTTTTTTTTTTTTTTTTTTTGAGGGGGGGGAGGGGAGACCATGTCGACGAAGGTGAGATTTGAGCCGTTTTTAGGTTCCAGTTGCTGCAATTCATGAGCGACGAAGACGATGCACAGTCAATGTGCATACAGGCTGCCTGTGTGTCGCCGCAGCGGCGACGGCTGGCGATCAAGGCGGGGAAATTGAGTTTAAGTAGTCTGTGGGCTCTCGCTGATGAAAGATGATCATGTGGTATATCGGACTCAGGATCAGGATCAGGATTCTGTTTGTCTGTTTGTTTTTAACAAAAAAAAAAAAAACACTGTGACGATTTTAATTGTCTCAAGTCCACCTTTGGAAATTATGTCCACAGGGACAGGATCCGGATGCAACATGCGACATGCGACAATAACTCGCGGCATCAATCAGGACCGCCGCAGTCATGGTAGGGCTAATTTTAATCGATCGAGTATATTTAAAATGAGGGTACTTGTTAATTAATCTTATGATGACAGAAAAGGCTTGTGTATGTGATATATGTGCCTCGGGTGACTCGGTTCAACTCATGTATTGATTTTTTTACTCCTTTGTCTATGGAAATATATCTTTATATTTCCTCCCTCTGTAGCTCAAAGTGTTTTATTTCACTTTATTTTGTGTTTATCAGAGGGATTTTTGAAAAGAAACATTTTTATCTAGATGGGATATTGTCATTTCCTTTCCCATGGAGTGTCGGTTGCTTCTCAACATGGTTAAATCAATGAATCATATTCCAGACAGCAGACATCGGTGCAGTAACCTCACTATGGAGGACCTTGCTTTGAGAGCAAGTTAATCAATAGAAAGTAATTGCTGAACTCTGACTGTGTGCATTGATTTCCATCCTAGCCAAATGCCAGACATGTGTTGAAATAACGGTGGCCCTGATCAAGGACCTCTTGTGTTATGATTAGTGTAGATGCTAAAGAATAAGATCTCAGTCTTATAATGGGACTCTATATTTGTATAAGAAGTACCTAAAGAATAAGCTAACTATGAAGTTAGTAACTGTTGTCTTTAGATTAAACTATATGCACTTACATCTCAGTCTTATAATGGGACTGAGATGTTCCAATGTAAAAATCCATGCTTTTATACTATTCTAAGGAGAAATGATAATCCGGCTCTGCGTGCTTTAGAAAGCAATATCTTGTTGCTTAGGAATACGGTTATATCCATAACCGGGAGTGCTGCGCTCGTTACTCAGCTTTGTCATGCTCGTTCAACAGGACCGAGTAATAACAACTGTTTGGCTTGAGCGGAAGTCGTGGCTAGGAATTACAAGCGGGTGTGACTACTGTGACACGGCAAACAATAACGCGCGAATGCCGGTCGAATTACTTGGACCAAAGAGGAACTCTAGACGCCGAGGCAGCGGCATTAGAGAGCCAGAAATAGTTTTTTATAAATGGGAATGTTGCAATATGTTTCGTAGACTCATTCAGTAGTTACAGAAAGAGAAAGCGATTGGTGTTGCTTTTACAAACCTTCAATCTACATCACCTCTTGTTCGACAGTTGTGCAGTTTTCTGATATGTCAGGTAAGTAGATATCAATTCTTCTGAAGAAGTACACACATAACAGGATAGCAACTGGGAAATCAAAACATTCTCATTGGTTGACCCTGCGGTGGCATTCGAAGCATATTGAGTTGGAAGGCAGGCAATGTCGTTGATTTCCTTCCAATTATGCACAATATCTTGTTACTATAAGAACAGGTCATGGTATAAGAGAGAAGGCCCATCTATGTGATCCGGCCACCCCTTTTTCACAATGTCTATCTCCAACATTCCGCAACAGACTTCACCTTACAATCATCTCGAAAAAGCATTGGCTGACGCAGTGGCATCAGGCAAGTACTCGTGTGCGAGCACTTCCAGGCCATCTCAGGTTGATATCTTCTCGATACAGAAATCTCATTGAAACGCTCTATTATTGCATCTTTTGCCTTCTTGATATTTGACCATGGAAAGCAGGAACCACTCCTTTCATTCTCTTCTGGTATTAACGTTCAGATGTACCGACAGTCCTCACCTTCGATGACGAGGTTAGTTCCACATCTTACCGTGACTACTATTCCCTGACGCACCTCAGGTCACGTTGATTTGGAAATCTCGTCATTCAATCGGAAAATTTATGTTTATATTCGTCAGTATCAACGAATCTTAACATAATATTTTACACATATCAACCTACAGACTCGTTACTTCGGACTCTTATTAGTTACTTTTGGTGTCTCGGGTGCGTCTGTTTATGTAACATCATCCATCATGAAAATGACGCGACCAAGGTTTTTTCATGACATCTCTCTCTGATCAGGTCAATCCTTTCTTTGACCACTGAGCACAGCACAGTCTGATTTCGCTTATTCCCTGAGCTAAGTTGTAGGCGCAAACATTCTTCAAAATTAGATGATTGGTTTATATGACTGTTACAGCTGTAGAGCTTATATTCTGACTATCGCTGCTGGGTATGTTCTTATCATCAAATTTGTGTTTTTATTCAACTGAAGTTTATAGCGCCACAATCTTGTTCATCAGTGTACAAGGTTAAAGTCTATTGTATCGATTTTAAACCGAAATAAAGGAGACTAACAATTTTGTTGACAGTCATATCTCTGGCCCGCGTACGGTCATTGCTTTGGCATAAACATAACAACAAATAATTTTTTCCTCAGATTTATGTTGTCTATTATCGCAACAAAATACTTCTCTCTGCGCTTGTTGGCTTCGTTTTGTCGTCTCTTGTTTTTTGGATAATCATTTACTATTTTTACCTCTCTGTTGGTGAGAGATCTCAGATTGTTATCCTCCGGTTGTAACTTCATCACCTCAATAGGCGTGCCACACTCAGCTAAATTTGGTTTCTCTGGGTGCTATGCGTCTTCAGACTCAAAATTCATATTCCTCATTCAGTTTCCTCTATTTGCGACTGAGGCCAGCCTATGTGTCTGTATGGCTTACAAAGGATGGACGATATATAGAAACGAGTACGGTTCACCATTGCTCCAGGTGCTCATTCGTGACAGGTTAGTTATCCTTATCCTACATGTTCTGTGGGCACTAACTTCGCATAGTTTCCTCTACTTCTTCAGGTCAATGACTCCGTTATCATTCCCTCCACTATAATGATCAATATATTATAGCATCTTTTGTGTTTGTCTTGTGGCCATCTTGGTCCACCAATATGCACCTCCAAGAACTGGATTTATTACTATTGGGTCAGTATTTGTGATTTCAGAGCAATTTTCAAGCTGGAACCTCGTTTTTAAAGATGGGAAGTTGCAATCCCGTGCACCGTGGCCAGTCGCTTGCTTCTCCGCATGTTCAGGCACTATCTTGGACGGCAGACATCGCTCGAGCCTACTCAGCCTATCGCCTTTCAGTTGCCTTTGGGCGGTGCAACGGACGTTGTGTCCTCCTTAGAGCACTAAGCCTCTTCGCCGTAGCAGTACCAATGTTCAAGAACTAGTGTGTCGAATTTTTTTTTTCATAATCAGTTTCTCCCTCCCTAAAGTCATCAAAGACCAAGTCCAAACCTTTGAGGAAACGAGCCAGTCTAGAGACTCTGATCGGGAGCATTTTACGAGTTGACATGTCACTCTGAGGCTCCCATGGCAACCAATGCATGCTGGACTGAAATTTGATCTATGCGTTGATTGAAAGCGACTGGTGTCGTCACTATGTATATATGTAGTATGAATCAAACTCGTCAGATACCTTGGTGGCGCGACTGCTGTTATAAAATTTGAATCCATCACCAATACGACTTTGACTTGGAATAACAGTGGTGCTAAAGCCTCTTTCAGCATTCCAGTTTCACTACCCCACTCCTATAGATGGCCTGATCATGATGGCAGACATGACGCACCACACCTTGCGTCTCCTGGCCGAATGATTGATGTCATGATGGAATATCAGTAACCCCCTCAACTTTCATCAGAATATCACAGTAAACCTTCCATTCTAGAGCCGACCGAGTGGATGTGGAATTAGCTGGCATTTGCAAAAGATGAATAGCCGACATACGAATTAAACACACGCCCGTCCTTATTTAGTAACTCTTCAGAACGCACTATTTGAAGGAAAAAGATTATGTGATGACTCATATCCGTATCATACTGTATGACTCTAATGACCTTCAGACAGCATTTAGACAAGACTACTTCTTCTTGTTCTCTTCCTGCATCTCTGACATATTTATGTCATTCTTCTGACACCATTTCCATACTTGCTCTGTATTGGTGGACAATTCTGAGACTTAATACTGTCAAAGAATGAACTGAGTCACTGGAGAATAGATGATGAATGTATTGGAGTTAAGTGCAGTACTGTTTTGGAACTGTTGATGATTTAACCTGAGAAGCATGACAAAACTTTGGTGTGAATAAAGCCTAATCAACTTCTCCAACAAGATGATAGCAAGTGAATGCCAGTCCGTGTTGTTGTCCAAAAATAATTGTTTAGAGGGGGCCTTGGCAGGTACCTTGTCAATTACATGTAAGAATAATAGTTTATGAGCGTAAACTATTAGTTCTACCCTTGCCTAGGATTATTTCCACTTGATATTCTATATAATCTGGGTTTAGTTCTTTTACTATGTTTTTGCATACCTTTTCTGTTTTAGCCAAGAACCTTCCACTTTGGTAGAAGGGTGAGCTTCACTCTTTGGAATGAACCTCTTGTTTGCCAAAGGGTCTTTGGACCTCTTGAGGGAAAGGGTGGCAACTGGTCTTTGGACCAACTTATATAAGAGTGCTTGCTGCATGTCAGGCCTCAGTACTACCAATGGTATAGTTGGAACTGGCCAAGTCCTGCAGGCCAGTCAGGGTGGCTTGGCTTCAACATACTCGTGCGTTGCGCCCTGCCTCCTGTGTGTGCCACTAACTTGTAATGGAAAGGATACTCGGGAGGATGCCGAGGGTGTTGGCCCAAGTAAGGATTTCTGAACAGAAGGAGGAGAGTAAAGAGGCGTAAACCTAGTTGATACTCAGACTGAGGAACTATGTACATGCACTCGCTACTTATATAGGCTGAGAGGTGGAATGTGGAATAAGGGTGGCATAAGACATGGAGAAAAGAATAAGGTATGAAGACCATGTGGAGGCATTGTCCTCAGCAAACTAGAATAGAACAATATAAAAGTAAGACAATGAAATATGACCAATAATAAATGAGTGAGATTGTGGGAAAGAATAGAACAATAAGGGGTGGCCGAGATATAAAACAATAGGGCTGCGAGTGAGTGGCAATGAATAGTGAATGTCCCGAGGGTAAGCAGATAAGGGGAAGGACAGGGAGTGGAAGAATAATTGAGAATAGGAGGGTGGGGTAAGGATAATGAACCAGAGGATGAACCGAGTGTACCGAGCCAAAACCGTACACCATGGGGGATGATATGAGTAAGGGTTGGTTGGTTGGTACTGCCAAGTAAGTCAGAGCACGGTATTGTGGTCATGACACTGCACTAGATAATCCAGTAGATGATGGATGAGAGTAAGATTGATTGATTAAAGTTACTTTTTATGCTACAGAACTAGTCTCTATATATACTAATTCTAAGCTGATTATGTAACTCCCTGATAAGGCAGGACTTTCCTGAAATTAGTGGAAGGGTGTGGAAAGGAATGGAAAGTCCTGGAAGCCTGTGGTAGTTACCAGTCACCCTGTAGTCACTAATGAGTCATATTCCCACAGCTGGTGATCTCATGACTGGTCAAGTCACAAAATATTAATAGTAAGTGAGCCATGCTTCTGGGCTGACCTTGTATGTAATAATCATTATGTAAACCTAGGAATTTGTTGTACAATATAATCTTGAGAATTTGAGCCAGCAGTTTGGTGCTGTTTTCCATGTGTAAGTGTTTGGCACCTGGCTGTGGGTCCTCATAGGTCCAAATAGAAATAAGCGAAAAATATAAGTGTTTTTGAAGGTTTTCCTTGGGCTTGAGGAGTTTGATGATTTAAGAGTTAATTACTTGTAGGTAATTCACTCTTAAATGGCCAGCCAAAGCATTATAATTTTTTTAGTAGTCCAGATGAGACTGATTTAAGTTGGATTATTCCTTGGAGGAGAGGTTTGGACTCTTACATACTGAACCAGTTGGAAAGTAACCAGACTAACAAGGGATCATCCCCTGTTCCCTAACAAGTTCCCTAACAAGTACCTAAGTACTGACAAGCTATGAGATGGTGTTAAATCCACATGTCAGGCACTTATTAAAACAGGATTCTGAAGGATTCTGCAATTGATGAAGGGTCAGGGGTTGAAGGATCAGATTGTCATAGGGTACAGAAATGATAGAGGTGGATGATGAGTGCTGGGACTTAGGCAGGTAGTTGACTTGCGGTAAAGACTTAGAGGACTAGTTGTGCAGGTGTCACAGTCAGAGGGACTTGGCTTCAACTTATGTGTTGTGCCCTCCTTGATCATCTGTCCCTAATTTCAGAAAAACAGAGAATGCAAGTGCAGACACTGAGTCAGAATTAGGCTAGAAACTAAGTCAAGAAACTAAGATGTAAATTAAGTTAGAAGATTAAGTTGATATTCGAACTAGTGGACAAAGTTACAACCAGTGAATAGAGGGTACATTGTCTGGTCAGAGGGCTGAAGATTGGCAGCAGGGGTTGTATAGACTGAGGGAAGTAGACCAATGGAATTGGCTGATGGTAAAGGCACATCCATATAGTTTGAGTGAGGTTGTCCTAAAAAGGGAAGCACATTGAAGCCAAGCCACCCTGAATGGTCTGCAGGACTTGACTGACTCCCATCCATACTATCAGCATTACTGAGATTGAACATTATCACACTGGCAGTAAGTTGTGATCTTTATCCTTTAATAGTAACAAAATTGATATATGTACTTGTAGTTTAACATTTGCTATCAGGTACAGAAATTCACAGTACTGTATTTATCACACTGGAATTTAATGTTTGCTATCATAGACCCACCTCAGCTCTCAGACTCACAAGTCCTTTCTCTGACAATGAGGAAATCCCCTGGTTGGTAGCCTGATGATAGAGAGATCAGGTCATTGTCAAGTTAGTTCCCATGACTAGACTCAATGGGCCCAAGACCCGCCTCCCTCCTAGTGGCCTGCGCCTCATGCACTAAATGGTTTTCAAAACATTTTTTAGGCCAGGAAATATTGTCCTGCTCCTTCCTATAGGATTGGTGTTTCTTCTCCACCTCATATGCAGAAGTACTGGGTCCTACTACTGGCAAACTCATGGAAGGAATTTTTTCACTAACTGTAGGATTTCTACAAGCTAGTGGAGAGCCAGCATCCAATGTGAAAGAAACATCACTAGATGGAACAGGGGTAACACCCTCACTGGTAGTTTTCTAAAGGACATTCCCATCCTCAATAGCTGCTTGGATAACAGCATTCTTCTGATGCTGTTCCTCCTCCACCTCCTTTTCCTGTTCTGCTGTCTTTCAGAACTCTTCATTAATCATTTATGCTAAGGCTATCCACTTCTCCATTATCCCTCCTTCTCTGCCTTCCACTCCTCTTCCACAATCTGCTCCTCTTCTGTCTTCTGTTCCTCCTCTACTATCCACTCCTCCTCCACCTTCTGCTCCTCCTCTGCCTTCCACTCCTCCTTCTTTCTCTGTTCCTCCACTTTTTGCTCCTCCTCCTCCTTCCACTCTTCTACCATTTTTAGCTCCTTTTCCATCTTTCACTTTCTGTGCCACTTCCCTCTTCTTCTCCCCTTCTTCCTTCATCTGCTGCAATCACTCTGAAAACTCCACTTTGAAAGCCCAGATCTTTTCTGCATATTCCAATTTAAGGTCTTGTTTAACACTTGACATTGGAGAAAAAGGAAGACTCCCTAAGGAGAAGAACCCACCTGTTTTATAGGCTACAGGTCATGGGGACTCCAGAAATGCCTATTTGACACCTGGAATACCTTAAAACTTCCCACACCCATTTCTACCTGAATCACCATGTTAATAGATGCTGGACCTCAAGGGCTTGGTCCTAATAGAGGGGTACTGTTATGGCCCATCCCCCATATTGATCTAACTTGTAACTACCCTACAGCTCCACCTATCCCTGATGATTTTCTAGCC
Organism: Gomphus sp. MG54; assembly: GCA_003314385.1. NCBI lineage: Eukaryota > Fungi > Basidiomycota > Agaricomycetes > Gomphales > Gomphaceae > Gomphus > Gomphus sp. MG54. Next base: position 650 of record QLPG01006991.1, on the reverse strand, counting down.
ACACCATTAAAAAACCAATCCTCCATCCATTCCTCCAGAATCTTGCAATTCCACAATCCCACAGTCCCACAATCCTGTTATTCTACAATCCCATAGTCCTGCAATTCTGTGATTCCATGACAGGCACCTCTGGGGTTCCTGAGGCATTCATTCCCCTTGTTCTTGTTTTCTATTCATCCCTTGTATTTCTCTCTCCCCTTGTCTTTTGACCAGACAGTAGATAATAGAAGGTAGACCACAAATGTATATAAACACCCAGTCGACTGGACTCATGTATTGCACCCTGCTCTTCTGTGCATGCCACTAATTTGGACTGAAGAAAGACCCAGGAGGGTGCTGAGAGTATCAGCCCGAGTAAGGGACTTTAGACTAAATAAGGGAAGATGAGAGTGTTGGCCCAAGTAAGGGACTTTAGACTAAAGAAGGGAAGATGAGAGGAGGTAAACCAAGTTGATATTCAGAGTGAAGAACTATCTACATACATTTGCTACTTATATAGGTTAAGAAGCAAGATGTGGAATAAGGAATGGAGAATAATAAGGTATGTGGAGCATGTGGAGGTATGGTCCACAATGATCAAGAATAGAATAAGGAATGTGGACAAGAATAGAACAATGAAAATAAGATAATAGAAATGTGGTCAAGAATAG
>QLPG01006990.1:0-11718 GCA_003314385.1 Gomphus sp. MG54 | reverse complement strand
AGGGGTCAAAAATGGAGCAGATAAGGTAGTACTGGTGTGCACACTGATATTAGATGGTGTAAACTGCTTCTGAGAGCAATTTTGGTGCTGAAATTTCGAGTTTGCCAGTAGAAAATGATGACAGATATCCTGGGAATGTCCCTGGTGGGTGCAGAGTGCACAAAACTTCATTTGGGGTGTAATAGAAGTAGTAGATGAAGCAGGGAGCTGTATAGGTGAAGGAGCAATGGTAAAAGGCTCCTGGAGATGTACAAACTCGAGTTTTGACCACATCCTGACTGGATCCTCAGCAATACCCTCAAAATGAACCCTCTGCTCAAGCTGAACACCTAAGAAGATGTCTCCAGCTGCCATAGATGCATCCTCATCCCAAATGGCTGCCTTGACAGCATCAACAGGCCTGACCCTCCTCCCAATGACAATCTGCCACAATCTCTTGCTCTGCAACACAGCCCTCATCTCTCCTCTCCACTGGAGGTAGTTGGTGTTGTTGAGGGGTGTGAGATGAAAGGCAGAAGAGTCAGGATGACTGTTTGACATGGTAATGGTGTTGTGGAGTGTGGATGACTGATTGATATGATAAGGAGTCAGATGTTGATGGATAAGGCTGAAAATTTGACTGAAGGTGGATGCAACCTGTATAAAGGTGTGTGTAAAGTTTGGGGAAGATTGGAGGAGTGTGTGTTGTAGTGTGAGCCAGTTAAAACCCGGGGCCCATAACCTGATGGCAGGGAAGGTCTAATAAGACTGATAACTGACACACAGAGCAACAAGTGCCTTTGGGGCTTGTCAATATGGATGCTAAAGACATGTATATAACAAAGTAACTACTAACCTTTGGGGCTTGTCAATATGGATGCTAAAGACAAGGCCCAAAGGTGCACAATGGTGCGTCGTTATGGGCGCTTATTTTAAGCGCCAGAGAACGCACATGCAAAAGAGAAAAGCGTAAAAGAAAACCAAAGATGCAAGTGCAAAACACAAATGCAGGGGAATAAAATCATGACCCAACACAAGGGCTATCATCCAAACATTACCTTACACCCCAAACTTGACCTCACCTCCTCCTGAGAGCACAACTTTGTAGTCGACTTAGATGACCTTCACCAGTAACTCCGAAAGACCATATCCAAAGCTCAAACCCAATACTTGGCATCTGCAGATTGACATCCAGCAGTCCTTCCATATTTTAAAGTTGGAGACAAAGTCTTCCTTAAGTCTGAGAACATCTCCCAGACCTCCTACCTTAACTCTCACAGCTCCAAAGTCACTCTCTCCCAGAAAGCCCACAACTCTTCAACCACCTCCCTCAAGACAGTAACCCCAGGGCATCTGAACCCCAAGAGGTCCCCTCGACTACCACCTCCAGCCTCCTCTTCTTTGGCAGTGGACCCATACCATCCTCCGAGACCCCCCTACCCCTCTTTTTGCCCTTGTCTCCTTCTTCATTTTCACCCTCATTTGAGTCACACTTCACCCTCCAGCAGGTCATACAGGAAGTGGTTTTTAGAGAGTCAAGCTATACACAAATATCACCTCAGCAGACAGTGTCTGCACCTCCGAGGCTCCAAGTTGCCTGTCCCTGTCCCAACCCTGCCTTTGGACACCTGTTGGTATACTGACACCAACATGCCATATGTGTATGCATATGATACACATGCATGTGGCACATTTGTGTCATATGGCACATTCATGTCATATGTCACATGCACATATGGCATGTTCGTGTCAGCACGTGTGGGTGCAGTGCACACCTGACACCCATCTACCCATGGGAAAAAACCCATGGATTGATGGGTTTGGGTTCTCCATGGGTTGGGTGCAGGTCACCCACATTTGACCTGTGGGTAACCCATCCATTCCCTAACTGTTATATCCCTAATATAACCCTGACACTTTAGACATCTGACCTAGGGCACTACAAGGAGGATTGCCCCAAACCAAGTCTGAGTCCACCCCATCACCTCTGAGCCTCAGCAGGCATGACCACCTCAGACCTCAGACCTCTTGCCTTTCTCATCAAACAATAAGTCTTATTGTAACACCAGATGTAGATTTCTTTTGTAACCCATTTTCATTCATCTTATTGTTCCCTTGGACATTTCTAATTAGTTACAATCAGGAGTTACAATCAGGACTGCTATGTATAAATACCTCCAGACTTCTGTACTATACCTTAGTTTGAATATCAACTTAGTATTCTCACTCACTTGTCCTCTGAACTCTGAACCTCTGTAACCCCAAACCTCTGAAATTAGAGACTGACGATCAAGGAGGGCGGAACACATAAGTTGAAGCCAAGTCCCCAAGACTTCGAACACAAGACCTCGGACCAAGTTATGTTAGCTCAGACCTGACTTAACTTCAGACTTAACACCATGACATTTCCTCAGCACCCACTTTATGAGCTTGTCTGTCTCAGTGATGCTCTAGATCTCTCAGAACCACTCACCTATAAAGAAGCCATGTCTTGAATTGATGTATCATGTTGGAAGAAAGCTTGTGGAGATGAATATCAGGTGCTGATGGTGTTAAGCTTTGGTAATGCCGAAGATGCTGGCAGGGAGCAGCCAAGTCCTGTAGGCTGGAAGTAGTGGCTTTACCTTCATTGTACTCATGTGTTGTACCCTACTTTCCATGCAAGCCACCAATTTAGAACAGGAGAGATACTCAGAGAGTGCTAAAGATGTTGGTGTTATGAACCATGACTCAGACTAATCTAATCATCCAGTCATTGCCATTCCTGGGGGATTCCAACCACAGTGATCCACAAAGCCCATTCCCCAAACACCTTTCCACAGCTCCCTTCAACAATCCATGGTCCCCAACTCCGACTCCCTTCTGCAATTCCAAAAACCAAGGTTCCGTATACAAACAAAGTGAATCATAAGATTGTCACATACCTCGTCCCCTTGTATTTCTCTTTCCCTTGTCCTTACTCAGCAATAGATAGTACAAGGATTGACTACATGCATATAAACCACCAGTTGACTGGACAATTTGCCAGTATGAATATCAACTTAATCTGCATCATAGTTTCCGATTCAGTTCCGGTAAACTTTCCAACTTTCCAAAATTAGGGACAGACAATTGAGGAGGGCACAACATAAGTTGAAGCCAAGTCCCTTTGACCTCGAACACTTGAACGACTAGTTGTACAACCTAATACCGCAAACAACTCTAAGTCCCCAGTGCTTCCCATCTTCTGCCTTTCCATCTCCATCCATGAATCTGCAATTCCCTTTGCCAATGGAGTCTTGACTTCCTTTACAGAAACCCTTCAGAAGTCTCTGGAAACCCTTCTGGAAGTATCTAGCTAAGTGCCTGACATGTGGATCTAACAGTATATTTGTACTTACACTCCTGATCATCATAAGAGACAAGACTCAGGCCCAAGTCCTACAGACAATCACCAGACCTTTCCATCGTGCACCATACCTTGGAACCCACCACCCACTGGTTCCAACCTCTCTACACCTCAGAACCCCCCTGAGCACCCAGGTAATGCGACAACCCTTGCCAGAGCTATTACCATGCTGGCAAACAACCTCACCACCTCTAGGAAAGCAACTTCTCCTACAAAGGTCCAGAATCCAGATCCCTTCAATGGATCTGACCCAAGGAAACTACAAACTTTCCTCATACAGTGCAACCTACTCTTCCAAGATTGCCCTGATGCCTTTAAATCTGATAGCACCAAGGTAACCTACACATTGTCATACCTGACCAGAATTACCCTAGACGTTCAAACCAGCTGTCACCACCCACGATGAGCCTTCCTGGCTTCATAACTATAATGATGATTGACACTCATCCAAGCTCAGTAAAGACGGAAAGCTTACTTTGAAGGAATGACAGTGTTGCTTTGAACAGGACCTTTGCCTTTTTTGTGGCAAGATGGGTCACATAGCCAAGGAATGCCCCAAACCCTCTTCCATAGCCACCAAGGGATGAGCAGCTTCAACTGCAAAGAAAACTGAGAATGCCCCAACACCAACCATAGGACACATTAAAGCCATCAATGCCCCAATGGAGCTTAGGCTCAATGTGTCTGCCCTCTCAAGCCCAAATTTGCTAACTATCCAGCTGACCTCTGATTCCCTGCCAGGCCACAGCCTGAGCACCCCCGTTGACTCAGGGTCAATACACTGCTTTCTCAATTTGGAACTTGTATCCAGACACAACTTCCAGCACCATGACATCACACCAATTCTGCTGAGACTCTTTGAGAGATCCTCCAACTCCTCAATATGCAAGACCATCGAGCTTCCGATCTGGTTTTCCCAAGGGGAACAATACTCTGTAACCTTCTTCGTAACTCCACTAGACTTGAGTTGCTTGGCAGTCCTAGGACCCAACTGGCTCACCTGCTTCAATCCATTGATTGACTGGGCATTGGGTAGTATATCGTTCAGAACCCCATTCCCACCTGAGTCCATGAAACCACCTGAGCCTGCAGTCTCCACTCGACACTCATCCAGCCCTCCAAAAAAACTGCTCATCACATCTAAAGTTACACTAGTCAACGTGGCAGCATTTGCCTGCATCTCAAAGATGGAAGGCACCCAGACCTTCCAGCTTCTCCTTTCCCACCTGGATAAGAACAAAGATGGCCCCGTAGACCTAACCAATGTCCTGGACAAATACCATGAGTTCAAGGACATTTTCAGCAAAAAATACACCAATACCCTGGCCCTGCACTGTCACTATGACCTGAGAATAGAACTCAACAAAGAAACCTCACCCCCTTTTGGCCCAATCTACTCCCTATCCCAAAGTGAACTAAAATCACTGCAAGAATTCATAGACAAGCATGTGTCCATGGGTTTCATTTGCACATCCCGGTCACCAGGTGGAGCACCTATCCTATTTGCCCAAAAAAAGGACGGTTCCCTCCAACTATGTGTTGATTTCAGAGGACTCAATAAAATCACAAAGAAGGACCGGTACCTACTGCCTCACATTTCCCACCTACTTGACAGTCTCTGTAAGGCCAAGATCTTCACAAAAATAGATCTATGATATGCCTACCACCTCATCTGCATTGGAGAAGGTGATGAATGGAAAACCACATTCTGCACCTGATACGGATCCTTCAAATGGTGTGTTATGCATTTCAGACTGAGTAATTCCCCAGCCACCTTCCAGTGCCTCATGAATGACATCTTCTCTGACCTCCTCAACATATTGGTACTGGTCTACCTGGATGACATCCTGATATACTCCAACAACCTCAAAGAACACAGAAAACATGTACATGAAGTCCTGAAATGACTCCAAAATAATCACCTCTATGCCTGCACAGAAAGTGCCAATTTCACGCCGATACCATGGAATACTTAGGGTATATCTTGTCTCCAAACAGCCTCACCATAGCCAGCGACAAGATTAAAGTGATCCAGGACTGGCCCAAACTGTGTAAAGTTAAGGATGTCCAGTCCTTCCTTGGATTTGCAAACTTCTACAGATGCTTTATCTTCAACTACTCCAACATCATGGTCCTGCTAACCTGTTTGACACGGAAGGACACACCATGGAACTTTACCAAAAACTGCAAGACATCCTTTGAAACCCTCAAAAAAGCCTTTACGATGGCTCCGGTGGTGAGCCAATGGATCCCCAGTTCCTAACTCATTGTCGAGACAGATGCCTCCAACTACACCCTCACAGCCATCCTATCTACAATTTCCCCTACAGACAACGACATACATCTGATTGCCTTCCACTCCCAAACATTCACACCCCCAGAACTAAACTATGACATATATGACAAAGAGCTACTCACAATCTACGAAGTGTTTAAGACCTGGCAGAACTACCTGGAAGGCTCCCCTGACCCTATAGACATAGTCATGGATCATAAAAACCTAGAATACTTCTCAACAACCAAGCACCTCACCTGCCGCCAGGTCCAATGGTTGGAATACCTCTCGCAGTTCAACATGACCATCTGCTTCCACCCCAGATGCCTTGGGGTCAAACCAGACATACTAACTAGACAATGGGACGTCTATCCAAGAGAAGGGGGAAGCAACTATGCCACAATCAACCCCCACAACCTCCAACCTGTATTCACCATGGAGCAACTAGTCTCATCCCTGCAGGCCACATCACTGTACTTCCCCGTACTCCAGGCAGCCACAATGATGGACATAGAACTGCTTCATAATGACATCTGCATAGCAAGCCAGAGTGATGTGGAAACATCAGAGAAGTTCGACAACCCTGACGGAAAATGATCAACCACACCAGATGGTCTCCTCCTACTTAACCAACACATTTACATCCCCGATAGCAGGAACCTTCGCCTATGAGTCCTACAGAACAAACATGACCACCCCATTTCTGGACACTTCAGACAGAACTGGATACTAGACCTCATTAGAAGAGAATACATCTGGCCCAAGCTCCAAAAAACCATCAAATCCTACATCAAATCCTGCATAACCTGCATGCATGCATGCTAAATCACAAAGACACCGACCGTACGGCCTCTTAAAACAACTACCAGTCCCCACACACCCATGGAACTCCATCTCAATGGACTTCATCGAAAAACTACACCCATTGACCGGTTTCAACTCCATCGTTGTTATCGTGGACTGCCTCACCAAACAGTCCATCTTTATCCCTACCTATGACACCATCATGGCTCCCATCCTAGCCAAGTTGTTTGTACTCCATGTATTCTCCAAACATGGGGTCCTATCACATGTCACTTTGGACTGCAGAATAGAGTTCGTATCCTCCTTCTTTAGGTCCCTGGGAAAGGCCCTGGATATGAAACTGCACTTCACCTCTGGTTACCACACAGACAGACCAAATGGATGAACCAAACCTTAGAACAGTACCTCCAGGTCTACTGCAATTACCAGCAGGACAACTGGGGAGATCTCCTCCCAATCGCAGAGTTCACTTACAACAATGCTCCCAACACCACGACCGGGATCTTTCCTTTCTTTACCAACAAGGGATACCAGACATCACCTTCCACCCTAAGCGAGACCTAACCTCCTCTAGGCCACATGACTTTGCAGTAAACCTGGACAAACTATACCAGGAACTCCACAAAAACATAGCCACTGCCCAGTAATGATATGCCTCCTCCACAGATCAACACCGCACCCAAGCCCCAGAAATCAAGATCGGAGACAAAGTCTTCCTCAAATCAAACAATATCCAGACCACAAGACTGTCCTGGAAACTATCCAAAAAATACCTAGGCCCTTATGAGGTCATAGCCCAGGTAGGACTGGTGTCCTACACCCTCCGCCTCCTGAGGAACATGTGATCGATCTACCCCATCTCCCATGTCTCCATGCTGGAACCATCTACTCACAACACCTTCTCTGGCCAATAGAAATTGATGGAGAACCTGAGTATAAAATAGCAGAAATCCTGGATTTGAAGATCGACCAATACCATGGCTGCCAGCTCCGATACCTAGTTAGATGGGCCGGTTATGAAGGAATGGAGGAGGAAACCTCCTAGCTCCCTGCAACAGAGTTAGCCCATGCAATGGAGGTAGTTTCCAACTTCCACTACATATACCCACCCAAGCCAGGCCCATGAAAACCCTACCAGCTGGACACCGTAAATTATCAAACGATAAAATCACTTAATTACTCAAGCTAGATGCATACTAGAAGACAGGATCCTCAGACACTTTGTTATTATTATGACCCACAACCCTCACTGGCAGCACACCTGGCTTAGGCTCCACCCAATCCTCAACTACCAATGACATAAGGGCCAAAAGATGCATGATTTGGCCTATCTCCTCCAAACAATTTTCCATTGTCGATGCCAAGACATCCAGGCAATCCCCAGCCACCTCAAAAGCATTACAAAAACAGACTGAATCTTCCTAAACCTGGTCCAAAGAGCGATAAATGTGGAATTCTGATCAAAGGCGTCCGAACCCCCCAGCTCTGCCAACAGACCGCCAGGAACCCCTGTGGACACAGCCATAAGCCCCAGATGCCAGGATGGCTGAGCCAACATCTGAGACTCAAAGTCATTAAGAAAAGGCTCCTGCTCAGAGCAACTACAAGAGATACTCCCAGGTGGTTGTGGGATGGGAACTTGACCTGGTTCTACAAAAAAAAAAGAGGTTAACAAGAAGGAGGGCTACCTGAAAGAGCTTACTCACCAAAGGGAGCACCATTTCTGACAGCACAAGCCTGCAGGACTGCCAGCTTGTCCTCAACAGCCCTCAGGTGTTGCATGGCCCTCTCCAGGTCCACCTGAGATACCAGCGACTCTCCCACCTCATTAAGGGGGAAACAGAAAAAGGCTCTGGAACTTTCCATTGGTTGCCGATTTGCATCCTCCATTGGGGGAAAGGCCTTCTAGCCCTGAAGACCTCCCTTCTTATAGGCAACATATACTGGCACTTAATGAACTGCTAAACATATTCAGAAGACGCCCATACAGCTCTCATAATTATGTCCACCTTAATCACCGCTCCAGCAAGCATAGGACCTTGAGGGCTCGGCCCTAATAGGGGGATACTATTATGAACCATGACTCAGACTAATCTAATCATCCAGTCATTGCCATTCTTGGGAGATTCCGACCACAGTGATCCACAAAGCCCATTCCCTGAACACCTTTCCTCAACAATCTATGGTCTCTAACCCTGACTCCTTTCTGTTATTCCAAAAACCAAGGTTCCACACATGAACAAAGTGAACCATAAGATTGTCACATACCTCATCCCCTTGTTTTTCACCTCTCCATTGTCCCCTTGTATTTCTCTTTCCCTTGTCCTTACTTGGCAATAGATAGTACAAGGATTGACTACATATATATAAACCACCAGTCGACTGGACGATTTGCCAGTACGAATATCGACTTAATCTGTATCGTAGTTTCTGATTCAGTTCCAGTAAACTTTCTGACTTTCCAAAATTAGGGACAGATGATTGAGGAGGGTGCAACATAAGTTGAAGCCTAGTCCCTTTGACCTCAAACACTTGAATGACTAGTCGTACAACCTAATACCACGAACAACTCTAAGTTCTCAGTACTTCCCATCTTCTGCCTTTCCGTCTCTATCTGTGAATCCATGAACTCTAAATCCCTTTACCAATGGAGTCTCCACTTCCTTCACAGAAACCCTTCCAGAAGTATCTAGCTAAGTGCCTGACATGTAGATCTAACAGTCAGCCCAAGTAGAGGACTTAACAGAGGAAGGGAAGGTAAAGGGGCCTAAGCCTAGTTGATACTCAGAATGAGGAAGTATGTACATGCATGTCCTACTTATATATGTTAAGAAGCAACATGTGGAATAAGGAATGTAGGACAATAAGGTATGCAGAGCATGTAGGGGTATTGTCCACAATGAGCAAAAATAGAATGGAGGAATGTAAACAGGGGTAGAACAATGAAAATAGAATAATAGGAATGTGGCCAAGGATAACACAATAGGGAGTGCCTGACTATAAAACAATGGGGTTATGGCTGAGGATAAAACAATGGTCAGATGTCCCGAGGTAAGATGGGTTGAGGAGTAAGGAGTGGACGGGGTGGGATTAATGGATGGTGAATGAGGCAAAGTGGATGGGGGATGGGGATGAGGAATGTGGATGGTAGATGTGCCAAGCTGAGACCAACATACCAAGCGACTTGCATGTGGCTTGGTCACTTGTGTGTGGACATAGACTAACTGCTCAGTTGGCACTGCTGATTCACCCGACACTTGGTTCATGTACTTGACAGATGGACAACAATGTGTGGTCTGTGATGGATCTCCCTCCTGGAAAGAAGGCCATTGGCTCCAAATGGGTTTTCAAGCTGACAAAGCTTCCTGATGGTGCCATTGACCACTTTAAGTCCAGAGTGGTGGATAAGGGTTATTCTCAAAAGGCAGGCATTGACTTCACAGAAACATTTGCCCCTGTTGTGAGATTCTAGCCTCAGAGTGCTCCTGGCCATCACTGTATTAGGAGATCTAGAATTAGACCAAGTTGACTTCAAATATGCCTACCTTAATGGTGATATTGAAGAAGGGGTCATGTCAAGATTCGGTGATGCCGAGATATCGGTTGAGTCCTGCAAACCGTTACGGGGTGGCTAGGCTTCAACATGCTCTTGCGTTGTGCCCTGCTGTTCCATGCGTGCCACTAATTTGGATAGCGAGAGGAACCTTTAGAGGATGCCGAGGGCATCGGCTCGAGCGAAGGACTTTAGAAATAGAGAACGGACAAAGGGGTGCGAATCAATTGATATTCTGAGTGAAGAACTATCTACATACATCCCGCTACTTTTATAGTTAAGAAGCAAGATGTGGAACAGGGTCGCGTAAGGAATGGAAACAATAAGGTATGAGGCAACCACATGGAGGCATTGTCCACAGTGATCAGAAATAGAATAAGGAATGTAAGCGGTATTAGAATAATAGAGTATGGCTGAAAATAAGATAATGAAGTGGTGGGCTGTCAAGCCCGCAACACCGAGTACCGACTCACTCGGGAATACCGACCAACCGGCCCTCACCCACATTATCTCGCACCACTGCGCGGCCTCAGCTCGGTACATCCGGTACATTGTATGGACCACTCTCCCTCGTACACCCCCTTTCATTGTTCCTTCACCCCCCTATCCACTCCTTTACCCGTTTTACCCAAACAACATGACGGCCACTCATTGTCCTGGCCATTGCCATTGTTTTATCTTAGGCCGTCCTCTATTGTTCTTTTCCCACCCACCATTTCATTATCTTATTTTCAGCCATACTCCATTATTCTAATACCACCTACATTCCTTATTCTATTTCTGACCACTGTGGACAATGCCTCCATGTGGTTGCCTCATACCTTATTGTTTCCATTCCTTATGCCACCCTGTTCCACATCTTGCTTCTTAACTATAAAAGTAGCGGGATGTATGTAGATAGTTCTTCACTCAGAATATCAATTGATTCGCACCCCTTTGTCCGCTTTCTATTTCTAAAGTCCTTCGCTCGAGCCGACGCCCTCGGCACCCTCTCAAGGCTCCCCTTGCTATCCAAATTAGTGGCACACACAGAAGAGCAGGGCGCAATGCAAGAGCACGTTGAAGCCTAGCCACCCCATAACGGTTTGCAGGACTTAACCGATATCTTGGTGTCACCGAATCTTGACAGTATATTCTGAGTCAAACTGCTTTCCATGTCACTTCCGTTCTTACGATCATGCCCCCACGAACTAGATCCACAGCCCGTATGGATGACAATCGGCTCACCCCCACAGTAACCCAACGAAGGGAGCGCGACGCCTCTGGTACCCTGCCCCTTCTCATTGCTTACACCTCACCGATGATAGAACTACGGCATCTTGCCTCCCCCTTCGAGCAAGAACCACGCATCGAAGAGGTGGTTGACAACAAAATTGAATATGAAGATTACGATAACGACGACCAAGCACCCCATCCGGCAGAGGACGAACCTGGTTCAGTACACTACGACACAGATGCTGAAACCGAGGAACAGCCTCAGCACCCTCAACAGGCAAACACGCCTGAACCTCCCCGTACACCAACAGCCGCGCCCTCTCAGCCCGCGGTTTCACCCCGTCAGCCCGTGGCCGCACCTCCGCACCCTGCAGCCGCACCCCCTCCGTCCGCAGCTATACCGCTGCAGGCCAGGCGAGTTCCCCGAGCCCGGCCAGCCCCACCACCCAGGCAAGCTCCGCAAGCTGGGCCATTTCCTAGGGCCAGGGTTCCCGTGAACCCGGC
>QLPG01006988.1:0-20656 GCA_003314385.1 Gomphus sp. MG54 | reverse complement strand
TTCCCAAACGACCATGGAACTCCATATCCATGGACTTTATTGAGCAACTCCCTCAGTCCGCCAGTTTCACATCGATACTAGTGATAGTTTGCAGACTCACCAAGCAAAGCATCTTCATCCCTACAGTCAATACCATCACTTCTGCCGATTTGGCCAAACTGTTTGTGCTTCACGTCTTCTCCAAGCACGGCGTACCAAACCATGTAACATCTGACCGCGGAAGCGAATTTGTCTCTCACTTCTTCAGGTCCCTCGGAAAGGCCCTAGACATGCACCTACACTTCACCTCAGGCTACCATCTGGAAGCCGACGGCCAGACCGAACGAGTAAACCAGACGCTGGAACAGTACCTTCGAGTCTACTGCAATTACCAACAGGACAATTGGTCCGAACTGCTGCCGCTAGCTGAATTTGCATACAATAACACTCCAAACGCCACCATGGGCATCTCTCCCTTCTTTGCCATTAAGGGACACCACCCGACCCTCACTGTACATCCTGAGTGCGACCTCGCCTCCTCCCGAGCACGCGAATTTGCTGTAGATCTCGATCAACTCCATGGAGCCCTGAAAAAACAAATTAGTCAGGCCCAGTCACGATATCAAGCCGCGGCAGACTCCTGCAGGCTCGCCTCTCCCAAGTTTCCCGTTGGAACTTCAGTGTTCGTCAAAGCCCAATTCTTCCGAACCACTCGACCCTCCAAGAAACTAGCGGAGAAGTATCTCAGCCCCTTCGAAGTAATAGCATGTGTCGGCACCCATTCCTATACCCTCTGTTTACCCAACTCTATGCGGGCAGTACACCCGGTCTTCCATGTTTCAATGCTCGAACCTTCTACCCCCAATACCATACCCAATCGCGTTCAGCCTCCACCCCCCCCTGTCGAGATCGACGGAGAAATCGAGTACAAAATTGCGGCGATCCTTGACTCAAAACTCGACAGAAGACACAGGCCTTGCCCCCTGCTCTACCTTGTCCGCTGGGCTGGTTACCAAGGCACCGAAGATGAAACATCTTGGTTGGTAGCAACCGAACTCGTTCACGCCCCCGAGATCATAGCAGAGTTCCACCTCACCTACCCCGATAAACCAGGCCCATGGCCTTTAGAACCTGACTAAAAAACCCCCGATCATGCCTCCTTTTCCCCCACCATTTCCCTCCTCCTCTTCATTTATTCTATTTTTTCCTTATTTCCCTTTTCTTTCCTTCCTTTTTTCCTTCTTTCCCAAAACATACTCTCTCTCTTTTATCCCATTTTTTCCTCCACCCTACCTCACCCTCTCACGAACCTTCTTGAAAACTGGGTCGAAACATGTTGCCGGCCATCCACTCGTTGGCCCTGCCTGACCACTCACACATGGTCACTGCCCCACGTCGGGGTCGGCCAAACCGATCCACCAAATCCCGACAACAAGCTCACGGTCATAACGGGCTGCCAAAAAGTACGATAAAACACTACTCCATCCAGGGGGCCTCACCACCCATCCCTATCCACGGCCCCCTCCAATACGGTCACCTCCCCTGGCCCTCATTCTTACCCGCAAACCTCACACTACCTATCGGCTTCATGGGTTCAGCCGCTAGGGGGGGGATACTGTCACGACCATGCATCGTGCTTTGACTTACTCGGCAGTACCGACCAACCGACCCCCATTCACATCACTCCACGGCGTACGGTTTCGGTTCGGTATACCCGGTTTATCACCCGGTTCATTACCCTCCTCCCCAACCCCTATTCTTTGTCAAACCTACACTCTCTTCCTTTCCCCCTCACTCATTTACCCATGGGACGATCACTATTCCCTGCCACTCACTCACATCCCCATTGTTTTATTCTCGGCCATTCCTCATTGTTCTATTTCTTTCCCACAATCTCAGCTTATTCTATTATCTTACCCTCTTATTATTCTATTCTAATCGTTGTGGATTATGCCTCCACATGGTCTTCATACCTTATTCTTTTTTCCATGTCTTATGCCACCCTTATTCCACATTCTGCCCCCCCAGCCTATATAAGTAGTTGATACATGTACATAGTTCCTCAGTCTGAGTATCAACTAGGCTTATGCCTCCCTACTCTCCTCCTTCTGTTCAGAAGTCCTTACTCAGGCCGACATCCTCGGCATTCGCCTGAGTATCCGTTCTTGTTACAAGTTAGTGGCACGCACAGGAGGCAGGGCGCAACGCACGAGTACGTTGAAGCCGAGCCACCCTGACCGGCCTGCAGGACTTGGCCGGTTCCGCCAGTACCCTCGGTAGTACTGGGTCCTGACAACTATATGCGCAATAGTGGCTAGAAATAATTGGCCTATACATCAAATGGACGTAGACGTTGCATATCTAAATGCACCGCTTGAGGAACCTATCTATATGCGCAAGCCGCCTGGATATTTTGAGGAACAACATGAAAACGTATTATTGCTGAAGAAATGCATATACGGGCTCAAACAATTGGGCAGAGAGTGGTACAAGTGTTTATCAAATGCCCTTTATTCTATTGGATTTACGAAATCAGCCTCAGATGCTGCTGTATTCTATAGACATCAGGCAAACGACTATGCTATCATTGGAGCTGCCGTAGATGATCTCACCATCACAGCTACGGACGACTCTATATTACGAGGTGTTAAAGAAGCTCTTGAAGCCATCTTCAAGATGAAAGATCTTGGAGAAATCCATTGGCTCCTTAATCTGAAGATTGAACGGGATAAAACAGCTGGAACGATAAGCTTCTCTCAAGAAGCATATATTGATAAGATTCTCGACCGTTTTAACCTACAAGACGCCAAAACACATACCACTCCATTGGATCCAACTTCGAAATTATCTAAAGAACAATGCCCGACCACTGAAGCCGATAAGAAAAACATGGAAGAGATTCCTTACCGACAGGCGATTGGTTCACTCATGTGGGCAGCAGTAGCTACCCGTCCAGATATCTCATTCGCTGTTTCATTACTATCACAGTTTCTAGAGAACCCGGGAACTGCTCATTGGAATGCAGTTAAAAGAGTCTTGAAATATTTGAAAGGGACGAAAGATAAGAAATTAGTCTTAGGGAAGAGTTGAGATGGTCTAGTAGGATACTCAGATGCCGATTGGGCCTCCCAAGACCATAGACACTCTATATCCGCCTATGTCTTTCAAATCGACTCCGGGAGCATCTCATGGAGCTGTCAGAAACAGACGATAGTGGCACTCTCATCCACCGAAGCAGAATTTATTGCTATGACTCATGCCACTAAAGAAGCCATTTGGCTCAAGAACTTCATCACCGAAGTTTTCCAGCCCATTAAAAATCCTATTAAAATATATGCTGACAACCAATCAGCTATTACTATAGCCTATGGTAATCAGCAACACTCAAGGACCAAGCACTTCGACATACGACTCTACTTTATTAGAGATACGATTGAGGGGAAGAAGATCACAATCGAATACCTCCCAACCGATCAAATGCTCGCAGACATCCTCACAAAGGGTTTACCAAGACCCAGAGTGAAGATTCTCACTGAAAAGCTCGGCATATATTGAGCTTGAGGGGGCGTGTTGGGTGCAAACTAGTATCTCACCCCTGAGAGACCAACCTCAATATATTGTAATATTATATCGATTTCGGTACCATTCAGTGTGCTTTTAATCTCTGAATTTTTCTTAATTTTATTTGTATTTTTACCCTCATTATTGAGGGAGTTATTCGTATTCTACTATGTACGCTACTTACGGGCGCTTGTCCACGCACGACGCGACTAGCGTGGCCGGCTCCCTGGATTTGGAACCGGCAGCCTGGCTCAAACCTTCGATAGGGTCAAGGGCTGGCTGCAAGGTATTTGTGGGTGAGACACGACCCGCGCAAAGCCTCCCTCCTCAGTTATTGACTATACTGAGGAGGTGAGTTGTATAGTATTATGTACAAAGCCTCAGGGCTAATTTCTCTTTTATTTCTTTTGTAAGATAAATAAATTAGGTATATTTTCGAATATACATCTCAGTTATTGACTATACTGAGGAGATAAATAAATTAGCTGCCTAGAGAATTCTTCAATCCTACTGTATTTGCTCATAATCTCATTAGATATTTGTACTGGCAAATAGTCCAGTCAACTGGTGGTTTATATACATGTATCTAGTTCTTGTACTATCTTTTACCGAGTAAAGACTAGGGGGGAAGAGAGTACAAGGGGCAATATAAAACGAAGAACAAGGAGTGAGGAAGACCCAAAGGTGTGCAATGGTGCGTCATCATGGGCGCTTATTTAAGCGCCAGAGAACGCAAATGCAAAAGAGAAAACACAAGTGTAAGAATAAAACACACATGCAGGGGAATAAAATCATGCCCCAACATCTGTGACTTACTTGGCAGTACCGACCAACCGACCCACATTCACATCATTCCACGGCGTACAGTTTCGGTTCGGTACACCCAGTTTATCACCCGGTTCATTATCCTCTTCCCCAACCCCTATTCGTTGTCATCCCTATACTCCCTTCCTTTCCCCCTCACTCGTTTACCCACGGGACATTCACTATTCCCTGCCACTCACTCACGGCCCTATTGTTTTATTCTCGGCCATTCCTTATTGTTCTATTTCTTTCCCACAACCTCATTGCTTATATTTCATTGTCTTACCCTCTCATTATTCTATTCTAATCGTTGTGGACTATACCTCCACATGGTCTTCATACCTTATTCTTTTTTCCATGTCTTATGCCACCCTTATTCCACATTCCGCCTCTCAGCCTATATAAGTAGTTGATACGTGTACATAGTTCCCCAGTCTGAGTATCAACTAGGCTTACGCCTCCCTACTCTCCTCCTTCTGTTCAGAAGTCCTTACTCAGGCCAACATCCTCGGCATTCGCCTGAGTATCTGTTCTCGTTACAAGTTAGTGGCACGTACAGGAGGCAGGGCGCAACACACGAGTATGTTGAAGCCAAGCCACCCTGACTGGCCTACAGGACTTGGCCGGTTCCGACAGTACCCTCGGTAGTACCGAGTCCTGACAGAATTCTCCAATGTATTTCTACAAGACTTCTGAACTGGATGAGCATACAAGATCCAAACCTCTCCTCTAAAGAAAGTCACCCATAAAATCAGTCCTAAAATGACTACCAAAAAAATATAATAAAATTTTGGCTGGCAATTTAAGAGTGAATTACTTATAGTAATTAACTCTTAAATAACAAACCCTCAAGTCTAAGGAAAACCCTCAAAAACATATCTTTTTCATCTATTTCTATTTGGACTCACAAGGAACCATAACTGGGTATCTATTACTTAATACGTGGAAAATGGTGCCAAATTCCTAGGTCAAGTTCTCAAATCAACTTGTACAACAAATTCCTGGGCTTAAATAATAGCCATTACATAAAGGTCAGCCCAGAAGCATGGCTTATATACTAATAATATTTTGTGACCTGACCAGTCACAAAACTACAAGCCATGGGAATATTTCTTTTCTTTTGTCATTAGTGACTACAAGGGTGACACAGTGACTTCCAGGGGATTCCAGGACCTTCCATCCCTTTCCATAAGGTTCTCACTAATTTCTAGAAGGTCTTGCCTCATTTGGGAGTTACATAATCAGCTTAGAATTAGTATATATAGAGGCTAGTTCTGTAGTGTAAAAGTAATCAATCTTATCTTCATCCATAATCTATCAGATTATCTAGTGCTGCCAGCACTCTCTTAAGTAGGTCACCAACCACTAAGACTATTGACAGAGGTCACTCAGAGAGTAAACCTCAAGCCCTTCTACTGCTTAAGTGGAAAGTTTCTTGGACAAAATATAAAAGGTACGTAAAAACTTCATAAAAGAACTAAACTAGATTTTATAGGACATCTGTGGAAATAATCCTAGGCAAGGGTAGAATAATGGTTCATGAACATAAACTATTATTCCTACATGTAATTGACAAGTCACCTGCCAAGGCCCCCTCTAAACAATTCTTTTTGGACATCAACCTGGACAGGCATCAGCTTGCTGTCGTCTTGTCGGAGAACTTGATCAAACTTTCTTCACACCAAAGTTTTGTCACAGCTCTTGGGTTACCAGCTTACAGTTCCAAAACAGCTACTATGCGACTAGTGGCCTGGCTGCACTCTATAGTTGTAATACAGGTGGTCACTTGAATTGGAAGACTATGATTTTATCCTGAAGCATCGACCAGGTCTATTATGGCCCATGCCACCAAATAAACCCACATTAAACCCCATAACCACCCACACCATTTCTGGGACCTTTCCAATCACTCAAGACTGAATAACCGATTTCCGGATGTCCGATACATCGTTCTGAGGTTCCGCATTTCCGAACCTCCAAAGATTCCGAAGTCAAGGTTCTGCTCCTTTGATAGACGACGTGCAGGATCATCAAGTACCTCACTCCTTGTTCTTTGTTTTATATTGCCCCTTGTACTCTCTTCCCCCCCTTGTCTTTACTCTGTAAAAGATAGTACAAGAACTAGATACATGTATATAAGTCACCAGTCGACTAGACTATTTGCCAGTATGAATATTGACTTAATTCTGCGTCGTAGTTTCCGATTAAGTTCTGGTAAACTTTCTGACTCTCCGGAATTAGGGACAGACAATCGAGGAGGGCACAACACATAAGTTGAAGCCAAGTCCCTACGACCTTGAACCACTCATACCACCCTATACCATGAACAGTCCTAAGACCCCCGGCATTCCCAACTTCCATCTGCTCCGATTCTGATCCCGATCCCAACCCTTAGTCCCCCATCCTCGGAATATGAATCCCTTCTTTGGAAACCATTCGGAACCCTCCGAAAACCCTTCTGGAAGTCTCTAGCTAAGCGCTGACATGCAGATTTAACAGTATATTCATACTCACACTCCTGATCGTCATTAAGCATGAGACCTATCACACGTTCACAAGCCATGCAGACAATCACGCAGGCATCTGCCTGCCATGCATCCATCCCCCAAGAACTGCCTGTCCCTGGATCAAGTTTTCAGATGCCTCAAACCCCAGCTCATCCCCCGGAGCCTTCTTCTGACTCCGGATTCTCGGATGCAGATCAACACCTGCATTCAAATTTGACCAACCCTGTCAGGGGACGACCCTCTCTGAGCCCTGATGACAAGTCCAAGGTCCTATCTCAGACTCCACCTAAACTCCAAGGACAAGAGACCAAAGTCCAAAAGGCCACCGATGTCAGAGGATGACCCCTTCCGAGTCCTGATGACAAGTCCGAGGTCCTATCTCGGACTCCTCCCAACTCCGAGGTCCTATCTCGGACTTCTCCCAACTCCGAGGTCCTATCTTAGACTCGTCCCAACTCCAAGGCCAGGAGACCCAGGTCCGAGGGACCACCGAGCAGGAGATAGGAATGATCTTAGCATGATGACTGGAACCAGGAATAGGCGCCTGGGTTGATTTATAAGCTAGTGCACAGACCACTTACATAAAGGGTATAAAAGAGGTTCACCAGCAGCAGAGATCCTTAGACTTTCCTCTTCGGATTTCCCCTGCTTAGGTGAGAGCCCTACATGTACTTAGGTAGTAGCTATAATTGAACTTTGGATTTCCCCTGCTTAGATCTGAGAAGCCTGTGGGTAGGCTCTGGGTTCAAGTCCTATAGTCAGGCCTAGGAGGACATCCAGGGCTGGATGGTGTCCCGCTGGTTCCAGCCTCCGGCAGTTGCGAGATCAGTTCCGAAGGAGGGTTGCCCTTACAAACCTGTTCCTCGTGAACCACCCCCCAGTGATTCAACAATCATTGCCATTGGATATGCGGTCCAGTTCAGGACCATCCACAGCAGTGCCATCAGACTCGTTGGCACCCCCCTACATACCACCACCCTTCGCACCTCCACCCGCAGCACCACCACCTGTAGCACCACCACTCGTTGCACCACCCGCCGTAACCCCATTCGCTGTACCACCCCCTGTCATCCAACCCCATGTCACACCACCCGCCGCAGCACTGCGGCCTCCTGCACACCCAGGAGGGGCCCCCACCTTAGGATCCAATGTTGTGCCCGATCTCACTCAGGCCCTCGTTATGCTGGCAAGTAACTTAGCCAGCCCCAGAAGATCAGCCCCCCGCGCCGCCAAGGTTCGGGATCTGGATACCTTTGATGGATCCGATTCGAGGAAACTACAAGACTTTCTAGTGCAATGTAGACTGAACTTCCATGACCACCCTGACGCCTTCGATACCGAGAGCGCCAAGGTGACCTATGTACTGTCGTACCTGACCGGTACTGCCCTAGACTGGTTCGAACCAGCCCTCTCCGCCCCCGACAAGCCAGACTGGCTCCACGACTATGAGGAGTTCGTGAATGAACTTAAAACCAACTTCGGCCCCCACAACCCAGGAGGAGACGCCGAAGCAGACCTTTAGACCCTCTGCATGCGTGATAATCAGCGCATCACGAAATATGTAGTCGAATTCAATCGACTAGTCCACTGGGGCAATGCTGCACTTTGTTGCCAGTTCTACAACAGACTCCCTGACAAGATCAAGGACAAGATCTCCAGAGTAGGAAAGCCCCATTCCCTGCTCCAACTCTGTCTCCTGTCCCAATCCATCGATGCCTGCTACTGGGAGTGATGATCGGAAATTGCCAGAGAGCCCCCCTTACCCGGAACTTTGAGTGCCCCTACAACAGAGGGAGGACCCCCATGACCATGTATTTGGCCCCTAACACGGGCAATAAGACGGCCAATGCAGGCCAACCCACAACCCCATCCAGTGGCAGCAGGACTACCATGGATCTTTCATCCAAAATCAGAAAAGATGGAAAACTTACACTGCAAGAACAGGAACACTGCTTCGAACAAAACCTCTGCCTCTTCTGTGGCAGATTGGGCCACTCAGCCAAGGAATGCCTGAGATCCACCACCACAGTCACCAAAGGATGCACAGCGTCTGTAATGGAAGAGGTTGAAGAAGAGTCTGAGATGTTAGATGCTTCAGAAACTGAGGAATAAGAAGTTAGGCCCCCGACTCCAGCACCAGTTGTTTGCGTTGAACACCAACTATGCCTATGGACGTAAAACAAAACAATGCATCCAACCTTTTCAGGAATATGACCCCCCATGACCAATCATTGAAAGATTTTGACCCCTCTGCAGAAATACTCCGACCCTCCGAACTCCGACCCTCCGAATCTGACCCCCCGAATCCCGTCAGAATTTTAGTTGCAAGGACCACGCTCACCCACTACGATCCATTGATCGACAGGGTATTGAGTACTACTCGTTTAGATTATCCTAACTGATTCTTGGCAATATGGAGCCAGCAGTCTTTACTCAGTGCTCAAATCTGACCCTCTGAAAACTCCGCTCAGGAAGAATCCTGATCACCGCAGAACTCCATACTGTCCCTTAGACTAATGGTACCATGTAGATTCTCTAGAACTAGACCTTTCTTGTTAGACTATTAATACGAGCTAAACTAATCAACAATTTCAACCGAGACTCGAGCTGCAGGACACTCCCCGAATCCTGACGACACTACCCCTATCCAAAGTGACAATCCAGTAGAATGAACACTACGATCTCCATGACTACTGCGAAACATCATGCAAACCATGACCCCATCCACAGAGTTGAACAGACAAGAAAGCATCTACCCTAGGAGGAGGAAAACCACCTCGATGATATCTACGATCACACTCACGACCCAATAATACAAAACAATCCATTCATTATTAACATGGAACACCCAGGCCCTGGTCGGAACCAACCCAATCAAGACTCAAAACTGTTCCAACTTGGACCAGCCCTAGAGGCTCCACCCCCTAACCTCCTCGAACCACCCAATAGACCCCTCACACCAAGCATCCACATCCCATGACTGAGTCACTCAATGGACTCACCCGAAACTCCCCCGGTCTCTGAAGGACAAACACCGCCTGAGAACTGATCATAGGGACCAAACCCCTGACTAATCAAGGATGACAATGTGTCGACAAGATTCTGAGCCAGTGTAACCTCCCCCAAACACAGTTCTGACAACTCGACAATCCGCAACAAACAACAATCGAGTGCCACAAGGAGATCATGGAAATAACTCGATTTCACCTGGAAGGCGTCCAGATGGGTCAAAAACGCAGAAATCCAATTGAAGGCTTCCGGACCATCTGCCCCTGCCACTAGGCCACTGGGGACAACACCCCATCCTGACCGACCTAGAGGATGGTCTCTGGACAGTAATGGATCTAAGAAATGCCCCTGCACTATGGAGAAGTTAAAGGAAGGAGAAATCAAACTGGATAGACAAACCAAGGGAATCACAAATTGCGACGGCACGAGCCCACAATGCCGCCATATCAGCATCAATGCCCCACAGATGTCGTACTTCATCCTTGAGACCCCCGTCGAACTCCCCCGACGACGCCCCAGAGAGGAAAAAATGGGAAAGAATTCTGAAACTTCCTGAAGGTTGAGGATCTGTGTTCTCCATTGAGGAAAGGCCCTTCTAGTTCTGCAAACACCCCCTTTTATAGGCAGATGAACCATCAGCGCTTATTGATCAAAAAATCCCAGGGAACCATCAAAGAACCCCCACAGTAATGTCTGTCTTAATTACCGCTCCAATTTAAGCTTAGGACCTCGAGGGCTTGGTCCTAGTAGAGGGATACTGTTATGGCCCATGCCGCCAAATAAACCCACATTAAACCCCACAACCACCTGCACCATTTCCGGGACCTTTCCAATCACTCAAGACTGAATAACCGATTTCTGGATGTCTGTCAGGAGTCGGATACTGATGGACTTCGGTACTGCCGAAGGGTGTTGTCGAAAGGTCGGGCAGACTATGGCCAAGTCCTGCAGGCCAAGAGTAATGGCGTTGGCTTCAATGTACTCGTGCGTTGCGCCCTACTTGCCGTGCGTGCCACTGTATTTGCAACAGACAGATACTCAGGGGGATGCTGAAGATGCCGGCCCGAGTCGAGGACTTAACAGAAGAGAAGAAGGTAGAAGGGCCTAAGCCTAGTTGATACCCAGAATGAAGAAGTATGTACATCCATGTCCTACTTATATAGGTTAAGAAGCGACATGTGGAATAAGGAATGTGGGACAACAAGGTATGCAGAGCAATGTGGTTGTTGTCCACAACGAACAAAATTAGAACAAGGAATGCAAAATGGGGATAGAACAATAAAAGACAGTATAATAGGATCGTGACTCGAAATGGGACAATAAGGAGTGGCCGGATATAAAACAATGGGGTCGCGTCCGAGGATAATACAAGGACGGGGAGTCCTGAGGTGAAACGAGCCGAGGAGTGCAGATGGCGAATGTGCCGAGCCAGGACCGACGCACCAAGTGTTATGCAGGCAATGCGGGCACTTGGTCGTGAATAGAGAGTAATTGCTCGGTTGGCACTGCCGGTGGATGGGTCTCGTTATGTGGACTTGACAATGTCTGATACATCATTCCGAGGTTCTGCGTTTCCAAACCTCCAAAGATTCTGAAGTCAAGGTTCCACTCCTTTGATAGACGATGTGTAGGATCATTGCGTACCTCACTCCTTTGTTGACAGGGAAGGTCTAGAGACTCTTAACTGTCACACACAGAGAGCAACAATGGCCTTTGGGGCTTGTCAATATGGATGCTAAAGACAAGACCCAAAGGTGTGCAATGGTGCGTCGTTATGGGCGCTTATTTTAAGCGCCAGAGCACGCAAATGCAGGAATGAAAAGCACACAAGAGAAACACAAAGGTGCAAGAATAAAACACAATGCAGGGGAATAAAATCATACCCCAACATCCTTGATCTTCATTTTATATTGCCCCTTGTACTCTCTTCCCCCCCTTGTCTTTACTTGGTAAAAGATAGTACAAGAACTAGATACATGTATATAAGTCACCAGTCAACTGGACTATTTGCCAGTACAAATATTGACTTAATTCTGCATTGTAGTTTCCGATTAAGTTCTGGTAAGCTTTCCGACTCTCCGAAATTAGGGACAGACAATCGAGGAGGGCACAACACATAAGTTGAAGCCAAGTCCCTACGACCTCAAACCACTCGTACCACCCTATACCATGAACAGTCCCAAGACCCCCGGTGTTCCTGACTTCCGTCCGCTCCGATTCCGATCCCAATCCCGACCCTTAGTCCCCCGTCCTCAGAATATGAATCCCCCCTTCGGAAACCATTCAGAACCCTCCGAAAACCCTTCCGGAAGTCTCTAGCTAAGCACCAACCCGTAGATTTAACACGGTCAACTTAACAAGAAGGCTGATCTCCTCTTGAGATGGGAAGACCATAAACAAGGAGTAGAAGAGGAGTCACAGTGTTGAAGCAAGAGTTCTTCTGAGCAATAAGGGGAGACCTCAGAGGAGAGGAGGAAGACCTGATGAAAAGGATCAGAAAGGCAAAGAACATAGAGGGCAAGCAAAGTCAGAGAGAGGGTAGAGAGTGGAGAGAAGGATTGGAAGGAAGAAGAGGGGATCATAATGTGGGAAGGAAGGATATACATACCAAAGAACAGGAAGCTTTGGGAGGAAATCATTTATCTACACCATGATACACCTACTGCAGGTCACCCTGGGAGGTTCAAGATAACAGAACCATCCCCAGAAACTACTGGTGGCCAATGATACATGGAGATCTGAGAATCCA
The DNA here is from genome assembly GCA_003314385.1 of Gomphus sp. MG54. Lineage (NCBI taxonomy): Eukaryota > Fungi > Basidiomycota > Agaricomycetes > Gomphales > Gomphaceae > Gomphus > Gomphus sp. MG54. The sequence continues at coordinate 8,047 of QLPG01006988.1, read as the reverse complement.
TGTATCTGAGAATGTATGTAGATGGGTGCAGTAGGTGTCAACAAACAAAGATGTTCCCAGCAAAACCAAGGGGGACTCTAGCTCCAAATGCAATTCTAACAAGGATTTGGCAGTATATATCGGTGGACCTCATTACCCAATTACCACAAAGCCTGGGATATGATGCAATTATGGTGGTGGTGGATAGACTGTCCAAACAAATTAGATTGGCACTGACAAATGGAGAGGTTACATTGGAAGGGATTGCAAGGATCTTCAGAGATACAGTATGGAGAGACTTTGGACTCCCAGAGGTGGTGATCAGTGACAGAGGCTCTCAATTCATCTCAAAGTTCACAAAAGACCTATACTGACTGCTAGGGATAAAGATGAACCCTTCAACTGCCTATTATCCCCAGACAGATGGACAAATGGAATGCATCAACCAAGAGGTTGAATAGTATCTGTGGCTGTTTGTCAACTATTGGCAGGATGACTGGGTAGAATGGTTGCCATTGGCAGAGTTCAGCCATAATGACAAGATCCAAGTGTTGACAGGGTACTCTCTATTCTACTTAAACTATGGACAGCATCCAAGGAAGTCCATAGAGACATGATGGGAGATAGAAACAGGGGCAGCAAATATGTGTGAGAGAAAAATGAAGAAAATAAGAGAGAAAGCAGCAGTAGTACTAGAAAAGGTGGCATCAGATATGAAGAAATATTATAACAAAGGAAGGCAAGATATACCACAATATCAAGTAGGAGACAATGTTTACCTGGAAGGCCTTAATGTCACCACTGACCGACCCTCAAAAAGACTAGAAGACCGATGCTATGGCCCATTCCCAATTGTGGCAAAGGTGGGAGAAAATGCTTACAAACTGCGACTACCTCCCAATTGGAAAAACATCCATCCTGTGTTTAATACTGTCCTGTTATATCCTGCCTAAATACCCACATCCTCTATACAACAAAAGCCAACACCCCCTCTACCAGTGATGACACCAAAAAGAATGGAGTATGAAGTAGAGGAAGTTCTGGACTCCAGAATGCATAGGGGAGTACTGCAGTATCTGGTGAAGTGGGTTAGGTATCTCAGAGAAGAGAATTCATGGGTGCCAGAGAAGAATATGAGGAACACAAGACAGAAAAGACAAGAGTTCCACAGGCAATTCCCAGCTACACCCAGGTGCATAGGCCATATCTTCCACAGACTACCCTTCTGCCCATACAAAAACCCTAGAATGCAGCTGATGTGCAAGAGGATGTGTGACACAATGACACACAGAGGCACAGGTAATGCATCTGGAATGGTGTGCAATTGAGAGGTGTGGGTGGCATGCGGTGGTAGTGGGCATGGTAAGTGGGTGTAATGAGAGTGTGATGGCAGGTATGATGGATATGCAAGTGAGGTGTGAGTGGCATGTGGAAGGCTGTTGTATGCACAGTGGTGGTAGGCATGGCAAGTAGGCACAATAAGTACATGACAGCAGGTGTGCACACACCGTGGCGGTTGGCATGGCAAGTGGGCACAATGAGTGTGCAGCAAGTGGTGCAAACAAGGCCAGCCAGTGTGACAAGATGCAAACAAGACCAGCCAGCATGGCAGTATGCAAGTGAGGCTGAGAGGTGGTGGTGTTTGGCATGGCGAGTGGGAGTGTGCAGCCAGTGGGAGTGCACAGCAAGTGGGAGTGCATGGTGAGTAGGAGTGTGCAGTGAGTGGGAGTGCACGGCAAGTGGTGCAAATGAGGCCAGCCAGCATGATGAGACACAAACAAGACCAGCCAGCACAACAGTATGCAAGCAAGGCTGGAAGGTATGCACATGCAGCAGTGGTTGGCATAGTGGTGGTTGGCACAGCAAGTGCATCAATGAGTGCATAGCAAATGGTGTGAACAAGGCCGGCAAGCACAACAAGAGCAAATGAGACTAGCCAGCATGGCCGTAGGTGAGTGAGGCTGGGAGGTGCACATGTGCAGTGGTGGTGGGCTTGATGAGTATACATGCGACACCAGGTGTGAACAAGGCTGGCCAGCATGACGATATACAAGCAAGGCTGGGAGGTGTGCAGGTACAAAACACACACAGGTGCAATGAGGAAAAAATAGAGCTGCCATGCATGCCAGCATGACAAAGAAACAACCTGTAAAATGAAAATTGAGTTGCCATGCATGCAGGTGCAACAAGGAAATGACATATAAATGTGATCCATGGCTAGCAGAGAGCTCCAGAGGGTCCTGGTCCAGAGAGGTTGACATGCATACTAGCGCAATGAGAAAAACTAACTAAACCAGTCAGCAACCCCTGCCTTACCTTCTTCTCATGAAAAGGATGCCCCATCAATTGTGTATACCAGCACGATGGCTAGGAGGAGTGCAGGAGTTGTTTACCTTCCCCTTACCACCTCTTTTGGATGAGACCATGGGTGGGAAGGATAACAAATGAATGACACAGGTGCTTATACCAAACAAACACAAACTCCTCTAACCCAGTGCTTTGGATCACCCAATAAACAGGCAACAGTCAATGAGGACATTGACCTTAAAGGAGGGGTGATGTCATGATTTCTCCACTCCTCTCTCTATTACTTATTATTGGACTCTGCTACTCTACCAGACTATATGTACAGTTCTTAGATAATTAGTTAAAGCTCAGTCTTGAGCTGGTCAATACACCGACAAGTATCATTACTCATTTCCCTCTTCCACTCCCAAGTATTGAAGCTCTTGTTGTTGCTAACACTTTTAGACAAGACCACAGGTGGGAGGGATAATGAACAAGTGTCAAGCTTCAGGAATGCTGAGGTGTTGGACAGGAATGGCCAAGTCCTACAGGCCAGAAGTAGTGGCTTTGGCTTTAACATGCTCATGTGTTGCGCCCTACTCTCCATGTGTGCCACTGATTTGCAACAGATGGAATACTCGGGAGGATGCCAAGGATGCTGGCCTGAGTAGAGGACTTAACAGAGGAGGAGAAGGTAGAAGGGCCTATGCCTAGTCGATACCCAGAATGAGGAAATATGTACATGCATGCCCTACTTATATAGGTTTAAGAAGTGACATGTGGAATAAGGAATATGGGAAAATAAGGTATGCAGAGCATGTGGGTATTGTCCACAATGAGTAAAATTAGAATGAAGGAATGTAAATGGGGTTAGAACAATAAAGGATAGAATAATACAAATATGGCCAAGGATAGGACAATAGGGAGTGCCTGACTATAAAACAATGGAGCCATAGCCAAGGATAATACAAGGACAGGAAGTCCTGAGGTGAGGCGGATTGAAGAATGAGGAGTAGGCATGGTGGGATTAATGGATGGTGAGTGGCGTAGAGTTTGTGAGGGGTGAGGACAAGGAGTGTGGGTGGTGGATGTGCCGAGCCAAGACCGGCATACCAAGTGATATGCATGTGGCATGGACACTTGGACATGGACATAGGATGACTGCTCGGTCAGCACTGCCAAATTACTGGGTCTCGGTACATGTACTTGACAACAAGTGACACAGGCACTTATACCAAAAAGTGCTTGCTCCTCCAACCTGGTAGTTTGGATCACCCAGTAGACAGGCAACAGTCAATGAGGACATTGACCTTAAAAGGAGGGATAATGTCATGATTTCTCCACTCCTCCTCTCTCTATTACTTGTTATTGGACTCCGCTACTCTGCCAGACTATATGTACAGTTCTTAGGTAATTAGTTAAAGCTCAGTCTTGAGCTGGCCAATACACTGACAAATATCATTGCTCATTTCCTTTTTCTGCTCCCCAAGTATTGAAGCTCTTGTTATTGCTGACAGCAACCTATACAGGTAGCAGGTAGGGGTAGTGTGGGTATGGGTTTTTTAGAACCATTGATGATTTAACCTGAGAAGTGTGACAAAACTTTGGTGTAAATAATGCCTAATCAAGTTCTCCAACAAGACAATAGCAAGTTAATGCCAGTCTGTGTTGTTGTCCAAAAATAATTGTTTAGAAGGGGCCTGGCAGGTACCTTATCAATCATATGTAAGAATAATAGTTTATGAGTGTAACTATTAGTTCTACCCTTGCTTAGGTTCATTTCCACTGATGTTCTATATAATCTGATTTAGTGTCAAGTCCATGATACTGAGTCCTGGTTCACTCAGCAGTACTGACCGACCAACCCTCACCCATATCATCCCTCACTATCATGCAGTCTCAGCTCAGCACATCTGGTACATTATCTGGACCACTGCTCTCATCCCATCCCCTCTATCCTCTACTATTCTCTCATTCCCTGTCCATTCCCTTATCCATTTTCCTTGAGACACTTATTATTCCTTTATTATTTGGTCATGGCCCTATTGTTTTATCTTCAGCCATTTTCCATTGTTCTATTCTCATCCACTCCCTCATTATCTTATTCTCAGCCATCTTTCATTATTGTATTCTTGCCTACATTTCTTATTCTATTCTTGATCACTGTGGACAATATCTCCACATGATCCTTCATACCTTATTGTTTTCCATTCCTTATGCCACCCTGTTCTACATCTTGCTTCTTAACCTAAATAAGTAGTGGATGTATGTAGATAGTTCCTCACTCTGAATATCAACTTGGTTTGCATCCTCTTGTCTGCCCTTCTCCTGTCTAAAGTCCTTCACTTGGGCCAACACTCTCAGTATTTTCCCAGATCTCCCTTCTGTCCAAATCAGTGGCACACATGGAACAGCAGGGTGCAATGCACGAGTACGTTAAAGCCAAGCCACCTTGAATGGTCTGCAGGACTTGACCAACTCATTGGCATTACTGAATCATAACAATTAGTTCTTTTACTATGTTTTTGCATACCTTTTCTGTTTTAGCCAAGAACCTTCTACTTTGGTAGAAAGAAGGGTGAGATTTACTCTTCAGAATAAACCTCTGTTTTGCCAACGGGTTTTTGGACCTTTTGATGGAAAGGGTGGCAACTGGTCTTTGGACCAACTTATATAAGAGTGCTTGCTCCACCATATAATCCAGTGGATTATGGATGAGAGTAAGATTGATTGATGACTTTTATACTACAGAACTAGCCTATATATACTAATTCTAAGCTGATTATATAACTCCCCGATAAGGCAAGACTTTTCTGAAATTAGTGGAAGGGTGTGGAAAGGAATGGAAAGTCCTAGAAGCCTGTGGAAGTCACAGTGTCACTGTCAGGGGAACCCCCGACCATGAACCCTGACCAGCGCCGACCCGCTCGTACTCCACACCCGCTGACCGAAGTCTGTTCGACCCACTCACGGTATTACCGAGCGTACCGCGCACCAAACCATCATCCCTGTTGGCGAGTACCCTTCAGAAGGGTCAACTGTAACCCTTGGCTTCCCTTTCGTCATCCATTCTCAGGGTCAAGGCCCTGGCGGAACTTCCTGGTCGGTACAGAGGGAGATGCCCGGTAGAGCACGGAGCGCCATAGCGATGGTGCTTATATACAGTAGTCAGTGGGCGAAGGGTTCCCTAGAGTTTTCTCATTGGATCCCCCTTCACCAGGTAGGCTAGCCCCCATGTATTAGGTACCATACTAAATCTTTGGATCCCCCTTTGCCAGTGCACTGCCTTAGGGTAGAACGCCTGCTTAGGTTGCCCTTACAGTAGAAAACTCTCTCCTTCGAGAACCAGCTGCTCCTTCATACGACTTTGAATTGAATTTCTTTGGAAGTAGCAGCAGCAGCAGCCCCTCCTCATTCACTTACAAAATCTTACTCTCCATGGACTTGCCGTCGGCCCAGGAGTTATTGGACTGACTGGCCGGTATAGAACAGGAGTTACTAAGAGAAAGAAGAGAGAAGCAGGACCTAGAGACGAGGCTGAAGTGCTACAGGCGACCACGACGAATCTAGTGGCAGGCCTCCAGACCCACATTTGGCAGCCTGCGAAACGAATGGTAGAACCCACCAAGCCTTCTGAGTTCGATGGTGACCATTCGCACGGGCGTGCGTTCATGCAGTCTTGCACCTTGTACCTCAGCATCTGTGCCGCCAATTTTCCCGACGAGCAGTCTCAGATCCTCTGGGCACTGTCCTTTATGAAGACAGGAAGAGCAGCAACCTTCTCTAGCCGAGTGTTCACACACGAAGCAAAGACAGGCAGACCGCTCTATGCCAACTGGAAGACCTTCGTGGAAGCCTTTCAGGAACACTTCTACCCCTTGCACAAGGCCACTGAGGCAGCGAACCAATTTGAGTCATGCCAGTACCACCAAGGCAAGCGTTCGGTCGACGAGTATATCGACCAATTCAAAGACTTAGTCGGAAAGGCCGAATACACGGATGGACGGTCCATCATCATGAAGTTTCGACAAGGCCTTGACCCCACTATCCAAAGTCGCATTGCGCTGATGCTAGATGGGAGACCAAAGGACGATGACATCTCGGCGTGGTACACCGCAGCGTGAGCGGTGGCCCTCACATGCGCAGCGAACAAAGCCTTTCAGGGGCCTTGATTCCCATCACTGCACACCTCAGCGCCACAGCCTAGCTGAAGGCCCGTCAAACCCGCAACCAAGCAAGCAGCGCCCGCTCCCCCTAGAGCATCGTCGGCCCTCATTCCCCCAATGCCACCCCTTGGGCCTGCACTGATAGACGTTGACGCAACCAGGCGGCGGTATCCTCTGCCACTCACGTGCCGACGATACGGCAAGACCAGCCACTTTGCCCGAGAATGCCCTCAGGCATATGATGTGCGTTTCATGACGGCAGAAGAGCGTGAAGAGATGCTAGAGTACTGGATGGTCTCCACGGACCTTTGAGATACCGACGAGACTGGGGAGGTGGAAGATGTGGATTTGGGGGATTTTGCCCAAGGCAGCGAGTGAAGGATGTGCCCTCACTGCCCTTGTTTAATCGCTTTGCTGCTCTGTCTATAGACTCTGATATGGAGAATACAACTCTGGATTCAGACGATGATGCCTCAGCCGTAAGCGATACAGACACTCCTAGACCGACTCCACCGAAACCACCATCTCCCCTTCCTAGGTTGAAACATTGGGAACGCCATCTCCTGAAACACTACGTAGTGGCTTCCACCCCCTTGCCAAATTCCCTGAACCTCAAGGTAGAGATACAGACTACCGACACCGCAGAGGTTAAGGGAGTAACTGCCCTACTAGACAGTGGAGCTACGGCACTGTTCATAGACCAGAAGTTCACGATCACCAAAAGATTGAACTTGCGCCCATTAACTCGACCCGCACCAGTGTACAATGTCGACGGTACCCCAAACGAGGGAGGAGCAATCCGACATGTTGTCGATGTGATCTTACGCTACCAAGACCACTTGGAATGGGCCGTGTTTGCTGTGACCAACCTGGGGAAACACAACATGATCCTTGGCTATCCCTGGCTTCGCAATCACAACCCCGAAGTCAACTGGCGTACGCAAGAAGTCACCCTAAGTCGGTGCTTGGCCCAATGCCACACCTGCAGGGTCAAGCTAGAGAAGGAATGTCAGGAAGAAATGGCAGTTTGGACTCTTCGGACTGGCCCCTTGCCTGGCATGATGACCGATGAGTCGGAAGACTGCGAAGGTATCGACGACGGTGTGCCCTTCCTCGAACTGGGTGATCGCCTCTTCGCGACCATGGCCCCCCTGGACGTTCCAATCGCTACCATCGCGGCTGCCACAACAGCGCAGCAATTGGCCGAATGGGCACTCTGGAGTACCCCTCCTAAGGAGAAAGGAACGATCCCGCCCTATCTCCAAGACTTTAATGACCTCTTTAAGAAGGAGTCCTTCGATTCTCTCCCCAAGCAGAGGACGTGGGACCACATGATTGAATTAGAGCCTGGAGCAAAACTCTCGGCCTGTAAGGTGTACCCTCTCTCTCCGAGCGAACAGCGAGAACTGGACGAGTTTTTACGGGAGAACCTGCACATGGGACGCATCTGCCCCTCGAAATCCCCCATGGGAAGCCCCGTGTTCTTCATCAAGAAAAAAGATGGCTCCCTCCGACTGGTCCAGGATTATTGGGTACTGTCAGGAGCCGGATTCTGATGGACTTCGGTACTGCCGAAGGGTGTTGTCGAAAAGGTCGGGCGGACTATGGCCAAGTCC
>QLPG01006987.1:0-17541 GCA_003314385.1 Gomphus sp. MG54 | reverse complement strand
TAGATAGTTCTTCACTCAGAATATCAATTGATTCGCACCCCTTTGTCCGCTCTCTATTTTCTAAAGTCCTTCGCTCGAGCCGACGCCCTCGGCACCCTCTCAAGGCTCCTCTTGCTATCCAAATTAGTGGCACGCATGGAACAGCAGGGCGCAACGCAAGAGCACGTTGAAGCCTAGCCACCCCGTAACGGTTTGCAGGACTTAACCAATATCTCAGCATCACCGAATCTTGACAAATCTCCAGGAACTACTGGTGGCCCCAGATGTCACGATATGTGGGACATTATGTGAAGACCTGTGACTCATGTATATGGACCAAAATCCAGAGGCAGCCTCCGATGGGAGAATTAGAACCACTCCCCATCCCCAAAGCTCGGTGGGACGTTATCAGCGTAGACTTCATAGTAGAACTGCCGGATGCCCATGGATACAATGCAGTCATGAACATAGTCGACTCAGTGAGCAAAAGGGCACACTTCCTCCCCACAAACACTACTATCACGGCTTTAGGAGCTACACGACTCTATTTGACACACGTATGGAAATTACATGGACTTCCAAAACAGGTGGTCTTGGACTGAGGTCCTCAGTTTGTCTCGGAGTTCACCCACGAACTCTATCGACTCCTGGGTATCAAACTCGTGGCAACAACAGCCTACCACCCACAAGGAGATGGACAGACGGAACGTGTCAATCAAGAGTTAGAGCAATACCTCCGAGTCTTTGTCAACGAATGACAGGATGACTGGGACGAGCTCTTACCAATGGCTGAATTCCAGTACAATAACCACGTACACTCTGCCATGCAACAAACTCCCTTCATGTTAGACACGGGACGACACCCGCAAATGGGCTTTGAACCACAACAGCCAAGGTCACAAACGGAGACGGTAAATGAGTTCAAAGAGCAAATGGAGCAGTCGCTAGAGGAAGCAAAGTCGGCACTGGCAAAAGCAAAAGACGATATGGCACGATATTACAGCCAATGCTGAACTCCAGCACCAGAGTACCAAGCAGGAGACCGAGTGTACCTGGATGCCTCGGACATCCGAACAAAGTGACCCTCACAGAAACTGAGCCACCGATACTTAGGACCTTACACTATTCAACAAAAAGTGGGAAGACATGCCTATAGACTCCGACTCCCACAGTCCCTATCTCGTCTCCACCCTGTCTTCAATGTGGTCAAACTCCTTCCAGCCCCCAAAGATCCAATCCAAGGACGGAAGTCCGAACCACCTCCACCACTGGAACTGATAGAAGGAGAGGAACATTATGAGGTAGAAAAAGTGTTGGATAGTCGCTTGATGCGAAGAGGGCTCTACTTCTTAGTCAAATGGCAGGGGTATGGATATGAGGAAAATACATGGGTGAAGGAAGAGGACATGAATGTGCCCACTAAAATTCAAGAGTTCTACCTACAACACCCAGGAGCACCTCGGAGAATCCGAACAATGGCCTTCGAATCGCTATCATTCCGTACCACGAGGACACAACACTCTAGAAGGGGGGTGATGTCAGGGGACGACCCTCTTTAAACTCCAATCCAACTCCGAGGTTCCATTTCAAACTCCGATCAGCTCCAAGGCCTGATACAGGTCCGAAGTCCTACTTCAAGCTCCGACCAACTCCGAGGCTAAGAGGCCCAGAAACCACCAAGTGGAGACAGAAAAGGTCTTAGCACATGATGACTAGAACTCGGAGCAAATACCCGAGCCTCGGACTTAGTACCAGGAGATTGGCTCTACAAACTCCGATGTATTGATTTGTAAGCTAGTGCACAGACCACCCATATAAAGGGTATAAAGGGGCTCACCAGCAGCGGGATCCTTAGACTTTCCTCTTTGGATTCCCCCTGCTTAGGTGAGGACTCCACATGTATTTAGGTAGTAGATAATTAAATAACTTTGGATTCCCCCTGCTTAGCTCGCCTCTGAGATATATCTCGGGGCTGTAAGAGGGTTGCCCTAACACTAAGCCTAGTTGATACCCAGAATGAGGAAATATTTACATGCATGCCCTACTTATATAGGTTAAGAAGTGACATGTGGAATAAGGAATGTGAGACAACAAGGTATGCAGAGCATGTGGTTATTGTCCACAACGAATAAAATTAGAATGAAGGGATGCAAAACGGGGATAAAACAATAAGGGATAAGATAATAGAGATATGGCCAAGGATAGGACAATAGGGAGTGGCCGAGTATAAAACAATGGAGTCGTGACCGAGGATAATTACAAGGACAGGAGGTCCTGAGGGGAGACAGACCGAAGGGTGAAGATAAGGAGTGTGGATGGTGGACGTGCTGAGCCGAGACTGGCATACCAAGTGTTATGCATGTGGCGTGGACACTTGGTCGTGGATATAGGATGGTCGCTCGGTCGGCAATGCCAAATAAATGGGTCTCGGTACATGTACTTGACAGTTCCCCAGAATGGCACCTAGGTGGAGGTGAAACCCAGGACTTAGCCTAGGGTAGAACACCAATAGCACAATATTTTCCCTAGCAATAAATACAGATTAAATCACAGTAAATTCTAGGGATTATTATCCTATTTGTACAGTCGACTATCCGACATTCTAGCCTGGGAAACCCTATAGAAACCTAGTCTACATCACCAAACACCATTCCCTTACCTGTTTCCCCTAGGAAAACATGTTATTCATCTATTATTCAGTCATGGCCCTATTGTTTTATCTTTGGCCATTTTTCCATTGTTCTATTCTCATCCACTCTCTCATTATTCTATTTTCAGCCATATTTCATTATTCTATTCTCGCCTACATTTCCTATTCTATTCTTGATCACTGTGGAAAATACTTCCACATGATTCTCCATACCTTATTATTCTCCATACCCTATTATTCTCAATTTTTTATGCCACCCTGTTCCACATCTTGCTTCTTACCCTATATAAGTAGTGGATGTATGTCAATAGTTCTTCACTCTGAATATCGACTTGGTCTACCTACTCTCTTCTCCCCTTCTTTAGTCTAAAGTCCTTTACTCAGACCGATACTCTCGGTACCCTCCCAGGTCTCTCTTTAGTCCAAATTAGTGGCACGCATGAGCATGCTGAAGCCAAGCCACCTCAAATAGTCTGCAGGACTTGACTGACTCCTGTCTGCAATATCAGCTTTACTGAGACTTAACAGACAAAACCGTTTAAGTGTTTTGAATATTTGTGTTGTACTGTAAATTACAGGAGGATTACATAATCAAAATATGACGTAATTATTGGAGATAGCCCTGGTTCAGAACTTGTGGTCACAATCAAGATGATTACATAACTCTCAATATTCATTGAGATATTAATTATTTAAAAAAATGAAGCATTTGAATGGTTTTGTCCCTCACAGTTATTAATGCAATAAATTGTATATACAGGGCTGGAAATCACATGACAAGTCACGTGACACCGTGTGAACTTTTTCATAGTTTGTTTCTGTCCAAACAATTCCAAACATCCCTTGTTCAGAACCATGAAGCCTCTCTCTGCTGCTAAAGTTGACTCTATCATCCAATTGCTCAAAACTGGTCATTCTAGCCACTACATCTCCTCTTACCTTGGTGTCTCTGTTGGCTCTATCTATACCATTGGCAGGAAACACTGTCCTGATATACCCAAGGCCACTGGTGGTCGCCCATCCAAGATATCCCCCTCCAACAACCACCATATATTGCTCATGTAAAGAGAAAAGATTGAGAATGTAACCCAGGGTACCCAGGTGCTCAAAAACATTTTCAATGAACCAGTGACATCCAAGACTGTAAGGAAGAACCTGAAGAAGGCTGGGATAAAGGCAGTTGTAAAGAGAAAGAAGCCACTTCTTAGTGCAAGGCATAGGAAGGCAAGGAGGGAGTTTGCAGAAGCTCATCTGGAGTGGACTCTAGAGGACTGGAAGTGTGTTGTCTGATCAGATGAGACCAAAATCAATAGATTAGGGTCAGATGGAAGGAGATGGATGTACAAAAAGGCTGGAGAGCCATTGAATGATAGGCTAGGTGAGGGAACACTGAAGTTTGGTAGAGGTTCTGTGATGGTGTTGTGGGAAGGACCTGGCTATACTGCCAAAATTTATGGAAGGATAGATGGGGAGTTGTACAGGCAGATTTTGGATAATGAGCTTCAAGCTAGCCTGGAGTATTATGGTAAAGATTCTACTGACATTACTTTTCAACAGGATAATAACTCCAAGCACATGTGCAAGAAGGCCACTGTGTGGTTTTCTGACCATGACTATGAGGTCATGAAGTGGCCAGCTCATTCCCCTGACCTAAACCCCATTTAACACCTCTGGACTATTGTTAAAAAGCACCTTTCTGACTATGAATGCCTGTCAGGTCTCGGTACTGCTGATGGTGCTGTTGGGACTGGCCAATTCCTGCAGGCCAGTCGAGGTGGCTTGGCTTTAACATACTTGTGCATTGTGCCCTGCCTCCTGTGCATGCTACTAACTTGTAACAGAAAAGATACTCGGGCGGATGCCAAGGGTGTCAGCCTGAGTAAGGACTTCTGAACAGAAGGAGGAGAGTAGAGGGGCATAAACCTAGTTGATACTCAGACTGAGGAATTATGTACATGCATCTACTACTTATATAGGCTGAGAGGCAGAATGTGGAATAAGGGTAGCATAAGACATGGAAAAAAGAATAAGGTATGAAGACCATGTGGAGGTATTGTCTACAGCGATTAGAATAGAATAATGTGAGGGTGAGACAATGAAGTATAAGCAGGTGAGATTGTGGGAAAGAATAGAACAATAAGGAATGGCCAAGAATAAAACAATAGGGCCATGGGTAAGTGGCCAAGAATAGTGAATATCCTGAGGGTAAGCGAGTGAGGGGAAGGACAGGGAGTGTAGGGATGATAAAGAATAGGGGGTTGGGGAAAGGATAATCAACCAGGTAATGAACCAGGTGTACCGAACCAAAACCATGCACCATGGGATGATATGCATAAGGGTTGGTCGGTCAGTACTGCCGAGTAAGTCAGAGCATGGTGTGTAGTCATGACAACACCCCCCTAGTGGAGTGGATGAGCTATGGGAGAGGATTCGAGTGGAATGGGAGAAGATAGAGCCAGAGGTGCATCAGAAGTTGATTGAGAGCATGCCTAGAAGGGTGCAGGCAGTGATGAGAGCAAATGAGGGCTTTACCAAGTACTGATATATACCATTTCTTGTTTAAAAAATGTGAGGGACAAAACTGTTCAAATGCTTCATTTTTTTAAACAATTAATATCTCAATGAATATTGAGAGTTATGTAATCATCTTGATTGTGACTACAAGTTCAGAAGCAGGGATATCTCCACTAATTACATCATATTTTTTATTATGTAATCCTCCCGTTATTTACAGTACAACACAAATGTTCAAAACACTTGAATGGTTTTGTCCCTTACTGTACATACTTCCTCATTCTGGGTATCGACTAGGCTTAGGCCCCTTTACTGTCCCTCCCCCTGTTAAGTGCTCTATTCAGGCTGACATCTTTGGCAGTCTCCCCAGTACCCCCTTTGTCCTAAATTGGTGGCATGCACAGAGAATAGGGTGCAATGTACAAGTATGTTAAAGCCAAAGCTACTACTACTGGCCTGCAGGACTTGGCCGACTCCCACCCACATCCTCGGCATTACCAAACCCTGACAGTACCAACCTAATACTGCAACTAACTTTAAGTCCCCAGTGCTTCCCGTCCACTTCCACCTTTCTGCCCCATCCGTGAATCTGTAACCCTGACCCCTACATCCTCCGAACCTTGACCCTCTTCACAGAAACCTCCAGAAACCTCCAGAAATCTCCTTGGAAGTATTTGTTTAAGCACCTGACATGCAGATTTAACACTTGGTCACTTATATGTGGGATTATATGGTAGATGTTTGGCTGGTATTTAAGAGTTAACCAAAGCTCAGTAATGCATACTGAACACTTACTCTGCCAATAGAGTTGCCTTCTCAATAATTCAGATGAAATATAATTTTGCAGTTTTCAAGAAGGCAAGTAAGAGGATAAGTCAGTATACTTGAGTTATCCAATATGGGTGTGGTGTTTAATCCACATGTCAGGTGCTTAAACAAATACTTCTGGAGGGATTTCTGAAGGCTTCCAAAAGGTTCCATGAAATAGGTCGAGGTTCTGAGGGTGTAGGGGGTTGGGGTTTGTGGATTCACAGATGGGGCGGAAAGGCGGAAGCAGACAGGAAGTGCTAGGGACTTAGGGTTGGTTGCGGTACTAGGCTGATATGACTAGTCATTCAAGTGTTCAAAGTCAGAAGGGCTTGGCTTCAAATTATGTGTTGCACCCTCCTTGATCGTCTGTCCCTGATTTCGGAAAGTTGGAAAGTTACTGGAACTGGATTGGGACTTAGGATGCAGATTAAGTCGATATTTGTACTGGCCAATAGTCCAGTCAACTGGGGGGTTATATACATGTAACTATTCCTTGTATTAACTATTGCCAAATAAAAGGCAAGGGAAGAGAGGAATACAAGGGGTCAATAGAAAGGTGAAAACAAGGGAGCAAGGTATGTGGTGATCCTGCTCATTGTTTATCAAAGGGGTGGAACCTTGGTCATGGAATCATGGGGGGTTGGGACTATGGAAGCTTGGATTGTTGCAACAGAATCGTGAAAGTCAGTCATTCCAGATTTAGAGTCAGAAAGGTCCTAGAAAGGGTGCGGGCGGTTAAGGGGACTTAAATGGGTTTAGGGCCATAACATGTTGTTGAAACATGTTGAATGTCCCCTGAAGCAAGCAGTTTGAAAATGGGAGTTGGTTATAATTCAATGAAGGAAATATTTAACTACCATGTAACTTATGTAATGAAAACATGTCACATGATATGCTGTTGGTGTGAGCTTGCAATATCCCAACATGCTATGCATGTAGTATTTAGTCTTTACACTGTAAAAATAAAAAGAGAGGTCTTTACTATTGCACTATCAGTCTATAAATTGTGAAAATCATTTTATGGATATTTTCTATCTAAATTGGCAGATTTTTGCTGCTTTTATCTTCACACTTTGAAGCTTTTAATCATGTCAGCGATGTAGGCTACAGTCATATGCTTTGTGATATTTACACATTGCATCGGGTACAAGTGTTACCCGCCTAGCTTAGTTACCGAGTCTGGAGGCACCAGATGTGATTCTCTGTCCTGAGCATG
Source organism: Gomphus sp. MG54 (assembly GCA_003314385.1). Taxonomy (NCBI): domain Eukaryota; kingdom Fungi; phylum Basidiomycota; class Agaricomycetes; order Gomphales; family Gomphaceae; genus Gomphus; species Gomphus sp. MG54. The sequence goes on along the minus strand of QLPG01006987.1, from coordinate 10,372 downwards.
GCATATATGTTTATTGATATCTATATTGTGAACTTGCGTCTGCACTAAAGAGCACTAACGACTATTGGATTGAAAAAAATTATTATGAGCAAATCACTGCCACCCAGGAACAATGAATATAATAAGGGCACCAAACCAGTGCTAAAACGCTGCTATAGACGCGTTGTATTTGATATTATCTTGAGTGCCGCGCAGTGTTCTATTGGCACTGGGCGCTGGCATCGCCTCACCCTAGGAACGTGCATGCGAACTTATTTTGCACATACCCACGTCGCTGCGTTGACCCATCCATACCATCATCACCTAACAGTATCATGTCTGAAAACTTGCACACTGGTCCGCAATCTACATCTTCTTCAGGGGGCATAAACCTTGACTTGAGAAATGTCACTTTCAGTGAGCGTGCTTGTCAAGCATTTAACGGAGACTCGAAGGGCTGAAACATTTTCTTTGTACCTGTTAGATACAAAGGGTGACGTGAATATACCGATCACCAATATACATGCGGTGACCACTTAGTACATCTCACTTCCATTCTCACACCTATATAGACCCTCCGGTTGATGTTTTAGGGTTGCTCAATCCTGCTAAACGTGCGTCTTACAACACACGCAATGCCACCGAAGATGTCGAATTTCCGGGGTATATTGAGCGGTTATTGGATGACCTCGAGAGATGGGCGCACGATGCTTCAGCCGCAAAGGTCTACTGGCTAAACGGTCAGCTTGGAACCGGAAAGACAAGCATCGCTCACACTTTCAGTAAACGTTTGGCTGAGCAGAAGATCCTTGGAGCCAGCTTTTTTTGTTCTCTCCCAAGCTCAGCATTAACTGACTCAACGCGGATTATTCCTACGATAGCCAACATGCTGGCTCGATCTAACCCTGGGATCCGAACAGTAATGCACGATCTTCTGACAAATACACCTGATGTGGCCGATCTCAACTCCATCTCTGACCAGTTCAAGTCCCTGGTGATAGAGCCCATTAGGCCCATCGCGGAAAACCAACATTTGCTTGGCAATATTGTCGTTATGGATGCATTGGACGAGTGCATGGAACCTAGGAAAGTAAAGCTATTAATAAAGATGATCCTTGATGGTGTGGTGGACATACCTCTGAAGTTCTGCATTACCAGTCGACCTGAGTCCTGGATCACTGCATCCTTCCATCATAATCCTGAATCTTCTCTAGAGGAATTCTCCCTTCATAAAGGATCATTTCTGGACGATGAAAAAACCGATATTGAAACCTACCTCAGATCTTCACTGTCAAATATTGCGACGAAGCACGGATATTCCCAACCTAACCTTCCCTGGCCATCCGAACCCGAGATAAAGAGTCTTCTTGACAAGTCAGATGGATTATTCATATACGCTGCTACTGCGGTGCGGTATATCGACGACACGGACGTAAATCCAAAGATGCGTATAACTTCACTCACACACTCGGCGTTGCCTCTCCCGTCTCTGGACAGTTTCTACAATTTAATTATGGACGAAGCATTCAGGAATCTCCTGATTGACTCAGAAAAAATGGCGAGACAGGAATTGCTTGCCGCAGTGGTCTGTGTGCAAATCCCATTGTCCATTAGCGGGATCGCTTCCTTGTTAGAGAAGACATGCGATCAGGTCGAGATTGACCTATCTCGATTTCGGTCGGTAATCCATATTCCCTCTACCAATGATGGACATGTCACCATCTTCCACGCCTCTTTCCGTGAATTCATCCTTGATCCCAAGCGCTGCCTAGTGCACAGCGTGGATGAAATGGATGCACACCATAAACTCGCCACCAACTGTCTTCAAGGCATGAATAAGTCACTTTGCCGTAATATTTGTGACTTGGTTGAAGATAGGATTGGGACACTACCTCATGAAATCACCGATCCTGATGTAATTCCAGAGGCCCTCCGATACTCGTGCATGTATTGGGCATTTCATCTTCTGGAAGCGTCGTCCCCTGCAAATCCATCAACGATGCTCGACGGTGTTGCTGAATTTGCTGATAACCATATATTGCACTGGTTCGAGTGCCTAAGTGCATTTGGTGAGCTAGAATCGGGTGTCAAGTCTCTTCGGAAGGCAACAGAGGCGATATCAGTGAGTTTGCTGTTTGGAAATGAATTCTAGCTCATCAATCTTACAGAAATACCAGAAGATGCACAACAAGCACTGGTTGTTGTTCGATGATGCTCGTCGATGCCTCCAGATGGGATCTGACGCTATCAGCCATCACTGTCTCAACACCTATCGCTCGGCGTTGACATGGATCCCCACACAATCCCTACTCCGACAGAAATATGCGACATCCTTGTCCAGCGTACCTCAAGCTAAAGTCGTCGTGGGTGTTGCGGATTCATGGGGGATGACATCCCAGCAGGTCATGCGACACTGTGCACCCGTAACCTCTGTGAGGTTCTCTCGTGACGGTAGCCGAGTTGTCTCTGGGTCCTGGGACAAGGCTGTTCGTATTTGGGACACGGCTACGGGCGAGTTGGAATGCATCCTGATGGGGCATTTATACCGGGTGCAGTGTGTTGCCATCTCGCAAAATGGGACACGTGTCGTATCTGGTTCGAGTGACATGTCAATATGAATCTGGGATACAAATACAGGAGAGACTGTGCGCACATACGAGGGCCATTTGCATGCAGTGCCGTCTGTGGATTTCTCTCCTGATGGGATGCGTATCGTGTCTGGGTCGTGGAAGTCCATTTGGATCTGGTATGTGGTTGCTGGGGAGACAGAGCGGGAACTAGAGGGGCATTCCGATTGGGTGGAGTCTCTGGCTTTCTCACCTGATGGTACACGTGTCGTGTCTGGGTCGAACGATATGACGGTGTGAATCTGGAATGAAGCGAATGGAGTTTTAGAGCACATATTGACGGGTCATTCACATTGGGTGTGGTCTGTCGCTTTCTCCCCCGACGGGTCACGTGTTGTGTCAGGTTCTGTTGACAACTCAGTCCGTATCTGGAATTCTACCAGCGGGGAGATTGAGCGCATACTGGAGGGGCATTCGAGTCCGGTCATGTCTGTTGCCTGCTCACCTCGCGGGACCCAAATCGTGGCTGGCTTGCTTGACTCTTCGATCCGCATCTGGAATGTGGGGACGGGAAGAGTAGAGCATGTGCTGAAGGGACATGCGAGTGCCGTGCATTCTGTTGCATTCTCTTGTGACGGGACACGCATTGTCTCTGGGTCGACGGCTTCCTCTGTCAGGATTTGGAATGTGAAGCAATTGAAATCGAGTACAGTCTCACGTAAAACCCCACACAACACATCTCGCCCGTTGCATGTGATTCCAGGGAAGAAAGAGCGCCGACTGAGGGGACACTCTGGTTGGGTGATGTCATTGACATTTTCGCCTGATGGCACACGGATTGTTTCTGGGTCATTCGACAACTCAATCCGGATCTGGAATGCCAGCACGGGAGAGGTGGAGCGTGTGCTGCAGGGTCATGCCGATTATGTGAATTGTGTGGCATTCTCCCCTGATGGCAAGCAAATCGCGTCTGGTTCAGGCGACAAGTCAGTGCGGATATGGAATGTGGCTACAGGCAGGTTAATGCACACACTGAAGGGCCATTCAGCTGGGGTGGTGTGTGTTGCATTTTCACCTGATGGGACATGTGTGGTTTCTGGTTCATCCGACCGCTCTGTCCGGATTTGGAATACCAGGACAGTCAAGGTCGAGCAGATACTCGAGGGACATTCAGATTCCGTGTTGTGTGTCGCTTTCTCCCCTGATGGTACACTTGTTGCATCTGGCTCCCTAGAGGGCTCAGTCCGGATATGGAATACAACTAGCGGGTTAACAGACCATATACACGAGGGTTATCGACAATTTGTGACATCCGTTGCCTTTTTACATGATGGAACACAAGTCGTCCTCGGTGCAATACAAAATTCAATTCATATCTGGAACCTCAGCACTGGCGAAGCGACTGCATTTTTCAATGCTGCTTCCATCCCATTTCCAGACGGAAGCCTAGTCACCCATATCTTCCGAGGTGCATTTCAAATCGTCGCCCCGGAGGAGCATCTTGCGTCCCTACCTTGGGATAAGGACTGGATTCTTACAGACCCTCCGCTTGCACCTTGCTACTTCTCCCCTGAGTTTCGTAGCTTTTACACATATTCATTCTCTAAATCCAAAGCATGTTTTGGATATGAGTCAGGGAAGGTTGTTATTGTAGATTTTAATCACATCTGAGCATCGTCGGTTGCCATGTCACACATTGTGTAGTCACACATGCTTTGTCATTTCTCATCTCCAACAAGCCATTACCTCTGCTCAAGCCAAACAGTTGTCCTTTTCGCAGTCCTTGCTCAGTGCCACTGAAATTTCAACATGAGGGTCTGTGGGCGGGAGGAGTGAAGGGGAGATGGTGTGGAAATTAGAGGGTTGGGTGTAAAGAAAAGCAGAGTTAGCTGTGTTAGGCCTGGAGTCTGACCGTGGGAATTCTGGTTGGTGGTGGTGGGGTGGGTCCAACGCTCTGTAGGCTGCAAGCTTACAATCACTGACTTGAGATATGATGACCAGATAGAGCTCATTCCCAAAATAGTATCTAGGCTCGTGTTGGTACCAATGTCTTCTTGTCAACCGCCTGCCCTTGTGCTCTCGTTCCTGACTTATGGAGGAAAAACTACATCACCTTGTGCCCATGCCAAAGCTATGACAGCTATTTGAAGGCTTGCTTTTGTTCAAGTTCCCGGAGACTATCGGAAACCGAACCTACCTCGTCGAGTTCATGGCTGAGACCACTTGAGCGGAGCAAACCAGAGAGTTTGGCATGATTCAATAGAGTAAGCTGGCACTGGCAATGCCCGCACCCTCCTGCCATACTTTTCTGGGTTGACACACGTTCTCCCCGTTTGGTTTTTTTTTTTGTTGGTCTTGCATTGCAAAATATTCATTCCAGTCTAACCTCATGAAAACTCTGGGTTCACAGGCCGTCTCGTTGACAATACAAGATGCAACCGCACAATGTCTAACTCATCACCAGTTTCCCCACCCTTCCTCCAGCTTTCACTTGCTAATGGCACATCCTCGCACATTTCAACTTCCCGATCTTCTATCACACTGCCCTTATCCTCTTAGATACCACCACAATGGAGATACCATCGCCGCTGCCTCTGACGCCTGATACGAGAATGGATGTAGTGATTTCACTGAAGAGAAACGTCGCAAGTTGTCCGTGCTTTCCGCAGGGAAGCTTTCTGCATATGCATACTACGATACGAATGATGACTGCCTACGGAGCATCTGTGACTTCATGCAGCTCATATTCCATTATGGGGACGTCTCCGAAGGCTTGATGATCATGGGTAACGAGATGATCGCAGATGTGGCTATGAATGCCTTCTGGTTTCCCTATGCCTATCTCCCTAACCATGCTCTGGGAAAGATACATTCGACACAGGAGCCCGACCTGAGCAAGTTGTCACAAGAGTGAGTTTCATTCATCCTCAAACCAGTTGCACATAGCGCATATATTCACAACTCGAATCATGCAGCCTTTGGCTCCGATGCACACGAAACAGTTCACCAAGTTTTCAAGCTCACCTCAAGGAGAACTTGGGGTTGTTCTTCGATTCTCGTCATCCCCAAGCCAAGCATCTCCAAACTGGTGTGATCCCTACCACCCAAGACTATATTGAGATCCGGCGGGACACCAGCGGGCTCAAGCCTCTCATGGACTTTCTCGAATACACCCTCGACATCGATCTTCCCGAATGTGTCATCGAAGACCCCACAATGAGATCTCTGAAGCAGTCCGTAACAATTTTTGCACGTGGTCCAATGTGGGTGTCCCATCGGTCGTCGCATGCTGTGTGTAATGTCAATCTAAAGTCGTTCGGTTGTAGGATCTCTTCTCATTCAACAAGGAACAGGCGTGCGGCAAATCTTATAATATGGTCATCATTTCCATGAATGTTGAAGGCCACAAGCTCCAAGATGCAGTCGATTGTGTAGGAGATATGTGCTTCAAAGCCCTTGACATCTTCCACAAAACTCGGAACAATCTGCCTTCTTGGGGTCCAGCAATAGATAAGGATGTAGAACGTTACGTTTCCAGTCTCAAAGGAGGGCTCATGGCCAACCTTCATTGGAGCCTCATTTCGGGACGGTACTTTGGCACGAAAGGCCTGGAGATCAAGAAAACTTGGATCATAGAGTTACTTGCACCAAGAACTGTACTAAATAATATCAAGAACAAAGTGAGCTGTGTATTTAGTATGTCACCATTCTTTTAAATTGACTTGCATCCAGAATTGACAGTCTCTACCGGAAGGCTCGATCAGCTTGTCGTAGTGTATAATATTTTTAACAGCTATAGGTGATGACCCCTGCAAGTTCTGTATATGTTTGACCTATCTGCCCCCTCTTATTGACTCATTATTTGTATTGAAGTGATTGCAAAAGGCTTTCTACATATTTACACATATAGATACAATGATGCTTTGAAAAGAATTTTCGGTGATGCAGTTGTTCCTCTTCCAGGGGTTTGAATTAGCTTAAGAAACTTGTTACGCCCCATGCCTCCAACAAACCCACACCAACCCCCACAATCACCCACCCCCGTTTCCGAATCCTCCCCGACCATCGAAGTACGGACCCGTTCCCGTTTCGGTCCCGTAACATCCGTCCGAACCACCACTAGTCCGATTCCGATTCCCGTGACATAGGATTCCGCATCTTGATAACCGACGCGCTAGTATCGCGTACCTTACCCCCTTGTTCTTCCTTACTATTGACCCCTTGTACTCCTTTTCCTTCTTGTTTTATGACCGGCAAAAATAGTACAAGGATAAGCCACATGTATATAGTCTGACAGTCGACTGGACTGTTCACTAGTACGAATATCGATTTAGTCTCCCACCAGTTTCTGATTCATTCCGGTAAAACTCCCACCTCCTTTCCGAAATTAGGGACAGACGATCGAGGAGGGCGCAACACATAAGTTGAAGCCAAGTCCCTTCGACCTCGAACACCTCAGTGACCGGATTGATCCATTCCGTGACCTACCCTAAACTTCCGGCGCCTCCGTCTCCGTCCATAGTCCGTCCGACCCCGGTCTCGGTCTTTGGCCCCGTTACGGACCTTCGCACTAACCCGGAAACCCCCTTCGGAAGTACTATCTAAGCGCCCGACACGCGGACTTAACAAAACTCCAAAAAACGATATCCATCTACAAATCTTTCGATTGATTAGTAGATCAATGTTTCCATGCTGCATTAACTAACAAGTGACTGTGACCCTTGAAGTACCTCTAGATAAAGGCTCACCTCATCTGGAGTTGTATACATCCCTCAGACCTGAAGGTTCTCAGAGTCATATATGCTGAGTTCAGAGGTCTAATAGGATGTGAAGGATTGAAGGGTCAACCAACACTCCAGAAATATCCACTCAGAGTCATGTAAATCTCCCATTTCCAGAGGTCTCTGCAATGGCAGATGGAGCACCTGGATGTCAGGAGGAAACATGGTGGATTCCAAGATACAGGTGTTACAAGTATGACATCCAGATGCATGGGAGACATCAAGGAAACAGAACCAAAATCTGTCCCTTGTTAAGGGGTCCCAGGACACAGAGTCTTAATTTTGATGTGATTGCTGAATGACAACTAAAACAAACCTTACTAATATCAACAAAAGCTACATTTCCTATCCTTCAGCCAAGCCATGTTTTGTTAAGCACAGTAGAGTAAAGGATGTGTTGAAAAGCTCAAACACAGACTCATAAAGATGGCACAGCAGGACTGTACCAGACTCATACACAGACACAGATGGTGGTAGTGATTGGTGTGGGTATTGGAAACCCGCATGGGTAGTAGGTATGGGTGGCGTGGGTAAGGGTCAGGGTCAGGATTTCCAACCTGGCCCAAACCTGTACCCCCAGGTGGGTGTTCGTGGGTATGCTTATATAATTCATGGGTATGCTTATATAAGTGAGGTTCAGCACTAACCTCACTTATATAAGTGAAATTCTGCACTAAATTTGCTTATATAAGTGAGGTTAGCACTGAACCTTGCTTATATAAGCATACCTGTGAAAACCCATGCCCATAACATATGGGTATGGGTTTTTGCAGGTACAGATATGGATAGACATAACATACCCGGGGATTACCTGTGCCAATCACTAGATGGTGGAGCATAGCAAGCATCCACACGAGTGCTTATCAATTAAAACTCAGCTATAGTACTGTAACTACCATGGTACGATTACCATTACCAACATGTTTGGGGTATTATTGTCACTATATCTACTAACCACATTTGAACTGTCCCCAACACCCCTGTACTAATTACACACATCATGCCAATCTCCACCTGCATCTTGAATACCAACTGCACAGCCAGGGAGATGTCAAGTTATAGAATCTGAGAGGGAGACTGTCAGGGTTCAGGTACTGATGGACTTTGGTACTGCCGAAGGGTCAGGCAGACAATAGCCAAGTCCTGCAGGCCAAGAGTAGTGGCGTTGGCTTCAACGTACTCATGTGTTGCGCCCTACTTGCCGTGTGTGCCACCAATTTGCAACAGACAGGTACTTGGGGGGATGCTGATGATGCCGGCCCGAGTCTAGGACTTAACAGTGTTGAGACGAGAGACAGAGGAGACAGGGGATTGGGGAAGGATCAGGAAGAGATATAGAGTAGGGAGCACAGGAAGGTGCATATGTAGAAAGATGGACTTAGAGATTACCATTCAGAGCCCCGGAACGAACTAAAAAGTACTATTACATTCATACAAAAGTACATACAGAACACCGCCCTCACGGGTAGACACGGCGGATAGAGACACGGCGGCCTACATGCTAGGCGCCCATGGAAAACAGATGCGCATGGGACGAGGATGAGACACACGCACCTGGAACAAAGTATACGGGGCGGAAATAGGGCATAGAGTACATGGGGACACAGGGACGTGTCACTCACGGGATAGGAAACAAGAGAAGACACATTCGGGGCGCATATATGCAGGTGACACACACTCACCGGCAGAGAAATGGGGCTCGATACCAAGGATAGAGTGGAGGGCACTGCAAGAAGCAGCAAGCAGCATTTTCGCATTGAATACGACCATGCAGACAGGGCGGACAGAAATAGATTAGAGGAGCGGCGACCCACATCGGGTCGACCGCATATAGACACCGTCTCAGGGTAGTTACGGTGGTCATTACATTCAGGACTTGGAATCTCTATAAGAGACAGATAGATAGAGAATAACAAACTAGTCTCGCACTCAAAGAACACTGTTTATCGTCGTAATCGACGAATTCTGGATCGCTCGTGTCATTATACCAGGCTATCAGCTTTATCATCGTCACTCACATCCCCGGACCCAACGGGAACACTATATTGAGTTCACTACGATTTAACTGCGATTTTACTCGCACTTTCTATAGAGACCAACATTGTCAGGCGGTCACTCGGCCCCCTGCATATTCATAGATACAGTCACGTGACCCCGAGCCATATCGGGCTAGATCCATCAGGGCAATACTATTGTTGTCCGGACACACTGGGAATAATTCCCGATACGTATCACATCACACTCACGCTAGTACCATACGTTAACAAGTACCAGAGTTGTTCACAAACGACTGTCGCTCATTCCCACATCCCCGTAGCCACCTCCCTGGGTCGGCGCTTAGTCAAACCTAAAAGCTTTGTATCGCACGGAGGGCTACCTGCGGTGGAATATAATATATTCCAAACATATACATTAGATAGTTATTACAAACAACTATCTACCTAAATAACCCATCCCCATAGTCACCCGGGACATACACCTAGAAACAGAGGGGAAGGAGGCAGAAGGGCCTAAGCCTAGTCGATACCCAGAATGAGGAAGTATGTACATGCATATCCTACTTATATAGGTTTAAGAAGCAACATGTGGAATAAGGAATGTGAGACAACAAGGTATGCAGAGCATGTGGTTATTGTCCACAACGAGTAAAATTAGAATGAAGTGATGCAAAATGGGGATAGAACAATAAAAGATAGGATAATAGAAATGTTTCCAAGGATAGGACAATAGAAGGTGACCAACTATAAAACAATAGAGTCATGGCCGAGGATAATACAAGGACAGAAAGTCCCGAGGTGAGATGGACTGAGGGGTGAGGAGAGTAGGTGTATGGGTGGTGGATATGCCGAGCCAAGACCGGTGTACCAAGTGATATGCATGTGGCATGGTCACTTGGATATAAAAATAGGATGGCTGCTCGGTCGGCACTGCCGAATAAATGGGTCTCAGTACGTGTACTTGAAAGAGACACCATCTAAACATTTGCATTTAGTTTACAGACCACTGGCTTCAACTTCACTCAGATCAATGTTGGGGAATGGGGAA
>QLPG01006985.1:0-18092 GCA_003314385.1 Gomphus sp. MG54 | reverse complement strand
TAATTCAGGTTTGTTACCTACTCTACTAGAAAGTGGTATGTTGTATTCTGTCTCTGTGTATTGGTCTGCTTTAATAGGCTATTGTCAGGACTCGGTACTACTGAGGATACTGTCGGAACCGGCCAAGTCCTGTAGGCCGGTCAGGGTGGCTTGGCTTCAACGTGCTCGTGCGTTGCACCCTGCCTCCTGTGCATGCCACTAACTTGTAACGAGAACGGATACTCAGGCGAATGCCGAGGATGTTGGCCTGAGTAAGGACTTCTGAACAGAAGGAGGAGAGTAGGGAGGTGTAAGCCTAGTTGATACTCAGACTGAGGAACTATGTACACGTATCAACTACTTATATAGGCTGAGAGGTGGAATGTGGAATAAGGGTGGCATAAGACATGGAAAAAAGAATAATGTATGAAGACCATGTGGAGGTATAGTCCACAACGATTAGGATAGAATAATAAGAGGGTAAGACAATAAAATATAAGTGGTGAGATTGTGGGAAAGAAATAGAACAATGAGGAATGGCCGAGAATAAAACAATAGGGCCATGAGTGAGTGGCAGGGAATAGTGAACGTCCCGTGGGTGAACGAGTGAGGGGGAAAGGAAGAGAGTGTAGGGTTGACAAAGAATAGGGGTTGGGGAAGAGAGTAATGAACCGGGTGATAAACCAGGTGTACCGAACCGAAACCGTACGCCGTGGAGTGATGTGAATGGGGGTCAGTTGGTCGGTACTGCCGAGTAAGTCAAAGCACGATGCATGGTCATGACAGCTATATATAAGAAGCCGGACACTTGAAGCAAGAATCAAAACCAGGCTATTCCCTCTCATGATACAATTCATCCTCCTGTACTTTGGCCTAGACAGGGATATTTCAAGATGTATGAGTAAGCTGTTAAGGAGGTGAATGTTAAGTACATGCTACCAAGCATCAGTTCACTTGGCAGTACTGACCGAATGTCAAACATCTAATTCCATGCACAGGTGACCAAGTCTTTCCCAAGTCACTTAGTATATCAGTCTCCACTCGGTACATTCATCATCCACACCATCCAGTTCATTTATCACTCACATTTCTTTTATTCATTATCCACTATTCTCAACTCATTTATTCTTTCATTCCTAACCCCTCACACCTCAGGACATTTCTATTGTTTTTATTCTTGGTCATGACCCTATTGTTTTATATTTGGTCACATCCTATTGTCTTATTTGAGGTCACACTCTTATTATCTTATACTTGACCATATTTCATTGTTCTATTCTTGAGCATTATGGACAATGCTCCCACATGCTCTCCATACCTTATCCCCTTCTTCATACCTTATGCCACCCTGTTCTACATTCACTTCTTAACCTATATAAGTAGTACATGGATGTAGATAGTTTCTCATTCTGAATATCAACTTGGCATATTGTTAAATCCACGTGTCAGCGCTTAGCTAGAGACTTCCAGAAGGGTTTTCGGAGGGTTCCAAAAGGTTTCCAAAGGGGGAGTTTGTATTCCGAGGGTGAGGTGAAGGATCGGAATCGGGATCGGAATCGGAGCGGATGGAAGTCGGGAACGCTGGGGGTCTTGGGACTGTTCATGGTATAGGGTGGTACAGGTGGTTCGAGGTCGCAGGAACTTGGCTTCAACTTATGTGTTGTGCCCTCCTCGATTGTCTGTCCCTAATTTTGGAAAGTCAGAAAGTTTACCGGAACTGAATCAGAAACTACAACGCAGTATTAAGTCGATATTGGTACTGGCAAATAGTCCAGTCGACTGGTGGCTTATATACATGTATGTTAAGTCCGCGTGTCAGGTGCTTAGCTAGCACTTCCAAAGGGGGTTTCTGGGTTAGCACAGAGGTCCATAACGGGGCCGAGGACCGAGACGGAAGTCGGACGGACTACGGACGGGGGACGGAGGCGCCGGGAACTCAGGGTAGGTCGCGGAATGGTTCAATCCGGTCACTGAGGTGTTCGAGGTCAAAGGGACTTGGCTTCAACTTATGTGTTGTGCCCTCCTCGATCGTCTGTCCCTAATTTCAGAAAGGAGGCGGGAGTTTACCAGAAATGAATCGGAAACTGGTGGGAGACTAAATCGATATTCGTACTAGCGAACAGTCTAGTCGACTGGAAGACTATATACATGTGACTATCCTTGTACTATCTTTGATGGTCATAAAACAAGGGAAAAGGGAGTACAAGGGGTCAATATAAGAGAGAACAAGGGAGTGAGGTACGCGATGGTCCTGCACGCTGGTTATCAATCGTAATGGAACCTTGATTTTCGGAGTCTTCGGAGGGTCGGAATCGCGGTCTTTGGAGGGTCGGAATCGGAACCTCAGAATGTATTTTGGACATTCAGAAATCGGTTGTTCAGGCTTTGGTCGATCAGAAAGGTCCCGGAAACGGTGCAGGTGGTTGTGGGGTTTAATGTGGGTTTGTTTGGCTGCATGGGCCATAACAATGTATCTAGTTCTTGTACTATCTTTTACCGAGTAAAGACAAGGGGGGGAAGAGAGTACAAGGGGCAATATAAAATGAAGAACAAGGAGTGAGGTACGCGATGATCCTGCATGTCATCTATCAAAGGAACGGAACCTTGACTTCAGAAATCTTCGGAGGTTCAGAAATGCGGAACCTTGGAATGATGTATCAGATATCCGGAATTTAGTTATTCAGGCTTTGAGCGATCGGAAAGGTCCCGGAAAAGGTGTGGGTGGTTGTGGGGGCTGGTATGGGTTTATTGAGAGTATGGGCCATAACAGTATCCCTCCCTTAGGACTGAGCCCTCGAGGTCCTAAGCTTTATTTATGGTTGTAAGGGAAACCCTCTGGACTCCTCTGGAGTTGTCTCATGGAGAGGGCTAGACAGGAGGAATCCAAATGGGAAAATAAACCTATACATTGGAATCTGTAGGGCCAACCTCCTGGTGCTAGGTCCGAAGCTTGGGTGCTTTTTCCGGGTTCTAATCATCGTGCTAAACTCATTCTGGTCTCCCACCTGGTAGGCTAAATTCCTAACCTTTGGAGTATTGTCCGTATGGAGTTATCCATCAGTCACACAGGAGGTCACAGATATCATGGATATCATGGATAGTGTAGAGATGGTGTGGTTGGTAGTGTGGACAATGGTGTGGTTGGTAGTGTGGACAATGGTGTGGATGATGGATACTATGGGAGTTCAGTGAATGATGGAACTTGTGGATGTTGCTTGGGTGTGAAGGTTAAGATATTCCTTTCCAGTCCTTGGATCCTTGTTTCCAATCTCGGAATCGGAGCGGAGTTTGAAATAGGGCTTCGGATTTTGGATTCAGATTCGGATTGGTCCCATTTATTCCCTCTCAGTATCTGAACTCCAATCACTACGGGACTTCATCGACAAACACCTCAACATGGGCTTCTTTTGACCCTCATGTTTGTCACATGGTGCCCTAGTATTATTCATATGCAAGAAGGACGGCTCCCTGCAGCTCTGTGTAGACTTTTGCAGTCTAAACAGAATCACAAAAAAAGGACCATTATCCACTTCCCCTTATTTCCAACCTTTTAGACACCCCCAACAAAGCTCGTATATATACTAAAATTGACCTCAGACATGCCTATCACCTCGTTCAAATTGCAGAAGGGGATGAATAGAAGACAGCCTTTAGGACACATTATGGCTCCTTTGAGTGGCTTGTCATGCCTCTTGGACTCTCTAATGCCCCTGCTACATTTTAGTGCTTCATTAACGATATTTTTGGTAACCTATTATTAGTCTATTTGGACAACATCCTCATCTATTCCAATGACAAATCCTTGCATATCAAACACATCCATGAAGTTCTTTGATGATTATGCGCGCATAATCTTTACACTCAAGAAGACAAATGTTCCTTCCACCAAATGTCCGTTGAATACCTCAGATATATCCTATCACACGAGGGCCTTACAATGGCCAAGGACAAAGTCAAATGCATCACTCAATGGCCTGATCTGCATAAAGTCAAAGATGTCCAATCATTCCTTGGATTTGCAAACTTCTATCAGAGATTCATTTTCAACTATTCCTCTATTACAACTCCTCTTACTCAACTCACTCGCAAAGGTCTGGCTTGGAACTGGAGTGAGGAGTGTAGAGATGCATTTAATAAGCTGAAACTGGCATTCATGTCTGCCCACATCTTAACTCATTGGACTCCTGATTTGCCCTTGATTGTGGAGACAGATGCGTCAGATTACGCTTTAGCAGCTATACTCTCTCAACACTCCCTAGTCAGCGAGCTTCATCCTGTCACATTTCATTCCTGAACTTTCACCTCTCCAGAACTCAATTACAATGTTTATGATAAAGAACTGCTCATGATTTTCCAAGCTTTTCAAAAGTGGTGTCACTACTTAGAAGGTTCCGGTGACCCTGTCAATGTCATCACCAATCATAAGAACTTAGAGTACTTTTGTACAACCAAGTTGTTGACTAGACGTCAAGCTAGGTGGTCGGAATACCTTTCTCAGTTTAATCTTGTCATCTGTTTCAGACCAGGTTGTTTGGGCACTAAGCCTGATTCGCTCACTAGATAATGGGACATCTACCTTAGAGAGGGGATGAGAGACTACACCACCATTAATCCCCAAAACCTTCAACCCATCTTCTCTCAACATCAGTTGACCACATCCCTTTGAGCCACAAGCCTCATTGAACCTGTACTGAGGGCCTCGACTCTTATGGACACCAAGTGTATCCTGAACGACATCAGACATCATCTGCCTTCCAACCCCTTAGCCCAGAAACACCTCACCATTAACAATGACCCAAAGTGGCAGACTAATTCCAATGGTCTGTTGCTATTAACTATCGCATCTATGTTCCTGAGGCCCAAGACTTACACTTATGCATGTTACAATATAAGCATGATCACATCCTTTCTGGACACTTTGGAATTAAAAAAACCATAGACCTTGTCAGATGCAACTACAATTGGCTCAGCATGCACTTATTCATTAAAGACTACTGCAAGTCCTGCATGATGTGTATGCAGAATAAATCGCAATGTCACAAGCCATATGGATTACTCAAACAGCTTCCAGTACCAGACAAACCCTGGAACTCAATATCCATGGACTTCATTGAGCAGCTTCCCACATCCTCAGGATTCACGGCCATCCTAGTCATAGTTGACCGCTTTTCCAAACAGTCTATCTTCATTCCCACTTCCACCACCATCACTTCCTCTCAACTTGTAGAACTCTTCGTACTTCATGTATTCTCCAAACAAGGCATTCCTTCTCACGTCACTTCAGACAGAGGCTTGGAATTCATGTCTCACTTCTAGCATTCTCTCTGTAAAGCCCTTGATATGAAGTTGCATTTCACCTCAGGCTATTACCCAGAAGGCGATGGCCAAACCGAGCATACTAATCAGACATTAGAACAGTACCTCCATGTCTATTGCAACTATCAACAAGACAACTGGGCTTCGCTATTACCCCTTGCAGAGTTTGCCTATAACAGCACTCCCAGTGCCACCACTGGGGTCTTGCCTTTCTTTGCCAACAAAGGCTATCATCCCAATCTGACCATTTATCCCAAATGCGACCTCACTTCATCACGAGTGCAAGACTTCATAGTCGACCTGGACGAGTTGCACCAACAACTTCAAACCAATATCCTCGATGCTCAACAAATGTACCAATCCTTAGCTGATGCCAAACGACTTCCATCTCCAGACTTTCCTATTGGCAGTCTCGCATTTATCAAAGCCAAATTCCTCAGGACTACCTGTCCTGCAAAAAAGCTAGCTGAGAAGTTTTTGGGTCCATTTGAAATCATTGCACGTCCTGGTACTCACTCAGTTACTCTGAAACTCCCAGGCTACATGAATGCAGTACATCCTGTATTCCACATTTCAATGCTTGAGCCAGCCTCTCTCAATCCCATTCCTAATCACATTCAACCAGCTCTGCCCCCAGTCATAATCGATGGTGAACCTGAATTCGAGATATCCAAGATCCTGGACTCGAAAATCGATAATCGATGTACGGCATGCAGATTGTTGTACTTAGTGCAGTGGGCAGGATATGAAGGCACAGATGAAGAAACTTCATAGCTCCTTGCAACAGAACTCAATCACACTTCAGAACTTGTTCAAGACTTTCACAAGTTATATCCAGACAAACCTGGACCATTACCCATTCCATAAGCACCTTCCAATTTCTCTTCCATTCACTCTCGCTCATTCTATTCATTATCACTCTCGCATTTCAGTTCCATTCATTCGTTCATTATGTCCTCAAGTTCAAAAAAAAAAAAAAAAAAAAAAAAAACCTCAATTCCGATTCACTCATTCCAACTCACAATTCAGCTTCTTCTTCAGTTTTCAAGTTCAATCCTTAATTTCCATTCCATCATTCCTTCCAAATTCAACTCTTATTTCTGAACCTTCAATTCACGTTCAAGTCAAAATTCAAAAAAATATGCAATTAAACCATCATTCCTATTCTACAATCCTAACTCAACTTCTCCATCTTCATCCAAGTCATCAAACACACTCCTCAGATTTCCAGACCTCAACACCCAATTAGCCCAAGTCCCTGGCAGCCTAGGTGGTTCCTGCACTACGTTTGTGCTGGATGACTGATAACCTATCTACAATGACAGATTCCTCACCTCTGCTTGCAATTCCTCATTGGTAGCCCTCAGCTTGGCATTCTCATACTTACTGTCTGCCACTTCATGACAAAGTTCATTGATGGAGTGTTTAAGCTCCACCAGAGCCGCAGTCAATGTGATGACTGGTGAGGGCTGGGGAGGCACAGGGACAATGGGGGGAGGAGGGGGGATGACCATGGGGGATAGCAAGGGAAGAGGCAGTAGAGATGGCATTGGCAGTAGCGGAGGAGGAGTGGGAGGTGCTGGAGTAGGAGGGGGTGGAGGGGGAGGTGTAGGGGTTGACAACCTTAGTCATGGTGTCGTTATGACTGATGGTATTAGGAGAGTGGAGGGGTCAGGGAGTGGGGACGACAAGTGAGAGCTGAAGGGTTGAAAGAGGGGGGTATGCATCCTCGGCCTTTTCAAAGCTCCCAGCCTGTCCAAATTCTGAACTTCTGGCATACCTTCCCTCACCCTTGTCTTTCTCGGAGTTCCATCAGTCTCACTGTTCCTCACCTTTCCTTTGCCTTTTCTCTTGCTTGTACCCCTACCTCGCACATTTATGGAGCACCCAACTCCCCTCTCACTGCACCACACACGCACACCCAGATCCAACTTGCCATCCCACTTCCTTAGACACATGTTTTGATGCTTGACATATCAATCATATGGAGCATCCGATCTGCGACCCTCAATCCAAGGAGTATCTTCATCGTCCTCGACTAACCTCACATTACAATAAAACATGATGCGGTTGTCGGTTTCATCACCTCACATTTTGAGGTGAGCGTACTGCAGGAAACAATGATAAGCAAAGGACTTGAATTGCAAAGAGAGGCTTACTTACCTTTGTACTTTTTGAGTGCAAGCCTTCAACCCATGGCACCCTCATGTCAATGGCACCCTGTGAATCTTCTTCAAGTTGAGCCCTGACATGCTCGATAGTAGACGACAAAGGGGTGGGGATATCAGCAGGGCAAGGAGTGTTGAGGTACGATACGATGGATGAGCTGTATATGCCCATGAGTTTATGGACATATGAGGGGTTGAAGAAGGTCTCTTCTTCCATTGGTGATGTCGACGATGGTTACCCCCCCAAACTCCCTCACGGCCACTCTTATATGCTTTCACATTTGCAAACTCCAATGGGGCTACCATTCTAGAACTTCATCTCCACAGCCTTGTGGGACTCAGCCATAAGGGGGGGGATACTGTTAGGACCGTACGCCGGTATACCCGACTATTCATTTCAGCCTACTCAGCCTAACTCCACTCTCGCTTACTATTCAACAATATGCCCTCAGCCCATGGACTATATGCACCTCGTGTATCCATCTTGGCATCACATGCTCCTGTCAATTGACTCCACTCATTTACGTCTGTCAAGTGTCAGGTACTGACGGACTTCGGTACTGCCAAGAGGTGTTGTCAAAAGGTCGGGCAGACTATGGCCAAGTCCTGCAGGCCAAGGGTAGTGGTGTTGGCTTCAATGTACTCGTGCATTGTGCCCTACTTGCTGTGCGTGCCACTGTATTTGCAACAGACAGATACTCAGGGGGATGCTAAGGATGCTGGCCTGAGTCAAGGACTTAACAGAGGAGAAGAAGGTAGAAGGGCCTAAGCCTAGTCGATACCCAGAATGAAGAAGTATGTACATCTATGTCCTACTTATATAGGTTAAGAAGCAACATGTGGAATAAGGAATGTGGGATAACAAGGTATGCAGAGCATGTGGTTATTGTCCACAACGAGTAAAATTAGAATAAGAAATGTAAGGTGGAAATAAAACAATAAAGGACAGAATAATAGGATGTGCCCTAGTACAATAGGAAATGCCTGACTATAAAACAAGGCTACAACCGAAGATAACACAAGGGCAGGAAGTCCTGAGATGAGGTGGACTGAGGAGTGAGGAGTAGGCGTGGGAATGAGGGGTGTGACCGATATGTGTGTCTGGCCGAGAACAACTCATTGGATGGTTCGTACTTGGTTACTAATGGAGTATTTTAGTCAGTACCGCTGAGTTATCCGGTCCTCGGTATGTGTACTTGACAACGTCACACTCCATATGTTCACTATTCCACTTCATCTTCATTTACGTTTAATATCCTTTCATTTACATTCCACTCCACTTTCATTTATTTGCAATTCTGCTCAGTCTCTTATATCCGATCTGCTATTACATTCCTTAGGGTAACTCTGTTGGGAATTGGAGTGACACATCACTCCCCAATGTCATGGAGGAGATCATTATTTGGGATGTAGTATTTCCATTCTTGCTTTTCACGATCCTTGGCTTTCTCATTCTATTATAGGAATCTATTTGACTCCTAGTAGATTTGAAAGTAGTATAAAGATCTTGTACTTAAGTAGTTCAGTCTTCAGTCAGATAATCAACCTTGATTTCAACTAAGGTACTTCTGTTCATCTTCTATCTGTCTCACCTTTATGAAATTGGGGACTGTGCCATCTAGTAGGCACAATGCATAACATTGAAGCCAAGCCCCATTCTAAACCTCACCATTGCTCATCTTTGGGAGATTAATAATATTACAATTATGTCCTTTTTCTACATCGTAACAGAACCCTAACACTATACCCAATCGAGTTCAGCCTCCACCTCTCCCTGTGAAAATTGATGGAGAAATCAAGTACAAGATAGCCAAAATCCTTGACTCAAAAACCGACTGACAACACAGGCCATGTCACCTCCTTTACCTGGTTTGTTAGACAGGTTATGAAGGCACTGAGGATGAGAAGTCTTGGTTACTGGTAACTGAGCTTAGTAATGCTCCCAAGATTGTAGTGGAATTCCACCTTGCCTACCCTGATAAACAAGGCCCATGGCCTCTAGAACCTGACTAAGGTTTCTGGCATGCCTTCTTTCTCCTACAATTTTCCATTTTTTTTGTTCTTTTATTCCCATCTTGATCCATTTCTCTTTTGGCATCTACCGAAAATCATTCCTTTTTTCCATTCCCCATTCTCTCCATTCTACTCAGCTCTCCTGAACCCTCACCCGAACCACCTTGAATCCAGGTCAGCCTATCTTCCTGACCAATCTAAACCAGTGACCCTGCCAAACCCTTCTGCCTAAATAAAAATCACTCAGGAAAAGGTTACCAACCCACCCCACACACACAGTCCTGGAAATTAGCCAATCCGACCCACCAACTCCTGACAAAGCCTTTTGTCTTATAAGCTGTCAAAGCAATAAAGCACCACTCAGCCTAGGGGGGCCTCCAATACCCTTTTTTTCATCACAAACCCCCCTCAATCTTAAGCAGCCATCTCTTCTGTCCCCCTCCCATACTTGCAAACCTCACACTGCCTACCAGCTTTATGGGTTCAGCCGCTAAGGAGGGGATACTGTCAAGCCCACAATACCGAGCTCTGGTTCACTTGGTAGTACCGACCGAACGACCCTTACTGCTTAATCCCACATACCAGTGACAAGTCATTCCTCACTAGTACATGGTCTTGGCTTGGTACATTTGGTTTATCATTTGGTTCACTTTCCTCTTCCCACCTCTCCTATTCCTTATTATTCTTTCATTCCCCATTCTCCCCTTCACCCATTTCCCCTCAGGACATTCACTATTCATTTATTATTTGGTCACCACCCTATTGTTTTATATTCGGCCACTTTCTATTGTTCTATTCTTACTCACACTCCTACTCATTTATTATCAGTCATATCTCATTGTTCTATTCTCGTCTGCATCTTATTGTTCTGTTAAATCTGTATGCTGGTGCTTAGCTAGAGGCTTCCGGAAGGGTTTCCGGAGGGTTCTGAATGGTTTCTGAAGGGGGGTTTGTACTCCAGGGACAGAGAGACTAAAGGTCGTGGGTTCAGGATTGGAATTGGAATGGGGATGGAAAGACGGGAAGTGCCGGGGGTCTTGGAACTGTTCATGGTATAGGGTGGTACGAGTGGTTTGAGGTCGCAGGGACTTGGCTTCAACTTCTGTGTTGTGCCCTCCTCGATCATCTGTCCCTAATTTCGGAAAGTCGGAAAGTTTACCGGAACTTAATCGGAAACTACAACACAGAATTAAGTTGATATTTGTACTGGCAAAGAGTCCAGTCGACTGGTGACTTATATACATATATCTAGTCTTGTACTATCTTTTGCTGAGTAAAGACAAGGGGTAAGAGAGTACAAGGGCCAATATAAAACAAAGAACAAGGGAGTGAGGTATGCAATGATCCTGTGTGTTGTTTATCAAAGGAGCAAAACCTTGACTTTGGAATCTTTGGAGGTTCGGAAACATGGAACCTCGGATTGATGCATTGGAATCTGGAAAGCGTTTAATCAGGCTTTGAGCGATTGGAAAGGTCCTGGAAATGGTGCGGGTGGTTGTGGGGTTTAATGTGGTTTTATTTGGCAGCATGGGCCATAATATGTTCTATTCTAGATCACTGGAAAATACTTCCACATGGTCTCAATACCTTATTCTTTTCTCCATGTGTTATGCCACCCTTATTCCACATTTGACCTCTTTGTTACGGCTCGGTATTGCAGATGATAGGGACAAGAGGAGTTCAAGTCCTGCAGACTGTTCAGGGTGGCTAGGCTTCAACGTGCTCATGTGTTGCACCCTGCTGTTCCATGCATGCCACTGATTTAGGGTGGAAGAATGATGCAGGAAGGTGCCAAGGATGTTGGCCTGAGTGAAGGACTTTGGTAGAAGAGAGACAGATGAGGGGGTGCAAACCAAGTTGATATTCAGAGTGAGGAATTATCTACATACATCCGCTACTTATATAGGTTAAGAAGCAAGATGTGGAACAGGGTGGCGTAAGAAAAGAAGAACAATAAGGTATGATAGATCATGTGGTGGTATTGTCCACAGTAACCAAGGATAAAATAAGAAATGTAAGTGAGAATAACATAATGAAAGATGGCTGAGAATAAGATAATAAGAGGGTGGATGAGAATAGAACAATGGAAAATGGCCGAAGATAACACAATAGGGCCATGACCAAATAATCAAAGGAATAATAAGTGTTTCTGAGGGAAACAGGTGAGGGAATGGTTGGGAAATGAGAGATTAGAAGGGGATAAAGGGGATGGGGTGAGAGGGGTAGTCCAGGGAATGTACCGGATATGCCAAACTGAGACCGCATGACGGTGAGGAGTGATGTGGGTGAGGGTCAGTTGGTCGGTATTGCCAAGTGAACCGGGACTTGGTATCGTGGACTTGACACTCTTGACCTATATAAGTAGTGAATACATGTACATAGTTCCTCAGTCTGAGTATCAATGTTATAGCCCATGCCTTCAACAACCCACACTAACCCCCACAACCACCCCCACTATTCCGAGACCTTTCTGACCGAAAGGACGAAGGATTGTTTTCTGTAATCTCCATCCCCGACAAGTCCGACCGAGAATCCGCTTTCCTGCTTCCGTTCCCGTCATGACCGAGACACCATCTCTGAGTCCGTCTCCGACCGAAGACTCAATACTTTGATAACCAATGTGCAGGACCATCGCATACCTCACTCCCTTGTTCCCTCTTTTATAATGACCACTTGTACTCCCTTCTCCCTTGTTTTATGACCGGCAAGGATAGTACAAGGATAGTCACATGTATATAGTCTCCCAGTCGACTAGACTGTTGGCTAGTATGAATATCAACTTAGTCCACCTAGTTTCCCACTCACTCCGGTAAATTTCCGTCTCCTCTCCGAAATTAGGGACAGACGATCGAGAAGGGCGCAACACATAATTTGAAGCCAAGTCCCTTTGACCTCAAACACCTCAGTGACCAGATAGTACCATTCCGCGACCTACCCTAAGTTCCCGGTGCCTCCGCCCCCGTCTGTAGTCCGCCCAATTCCCGTCTTCGGTCTTCGGCCCCGTTACGGACCTTCACACTAGCCTGGATAGCTCCTTCGGAAGTACTAGCTAAGCACCTGACACGCAGACTTGACAATCAACTAGGTTTACACCTTCCTGATCTCCTTCCTTCTGTCTAAAGTCTGTTACCTGGGCCAATACTCTTGGCACACTCCTAAGTATCTTCCCTGTTCCAAATCAGTGGCATGCATGGAAAGTAGGGTGCAATGCATAAGTACATTGAAGCCACACCACTCCAACTGGCCTGCAGGACTTGGCTGCTTCCTGACAGCCTTGTGAAGTTGGCACTAATAATATAGTGCTTAGCCCATGCATTGTCAGCATTACTGATACTTGACAGTCATCATGTAAGATCAGCTATGGTGGGGGGGGGGGGGGGNGGGGGGGGGATTGGTATCTTCCTGGAATGGGGTCAGCTACCATTGGGGTGAGTTTGACAACCAGGAAGATAGGGTGGAGGCAATTTAAGCCTTTGGGGAGCTGGAAGAAGTACACATGGGACCTGACTTGTTCTTTGATAAGGTAGGGGCCAAGCCACCTGTGTTCTAGTTTTTTAGACAGCCAGTTGGTCCAGATGTCACTTGTATCGAGGTATACCTTGTTGCCCAGTACAAACCTCAGTGTCAGTTGGTGTTGGGAGCTTATGGTCCTCAGCCATTCAAGGACCTCTCAGATGACCTGACAATGCTCAAAAAGCATATCAGTGAAGATGAGGATGTCATCCAGGTATACACACACATGTCCCTCCATGATGAGTTCCTAGAAGATGTTGTTCATCATGGTCTGGAATATCACTGGGCTATTGGTGAGGCTGAAAAACATCACAAGAGGCTTAAAAAAACCTCAGTTTGTTCAGAGGCTGCCTTTCTAACTTGGTGAAGTACTTGGCCCCTTGAAGCTGCATAATGAGTTCTAAAATGATGGGGAGGAAGTACTGGTTCTTCACTGTCATCATATTGAGCACTTGGTAGTCCTAGACTAGCCTCAGGGATCCATTATTTTTCTTGATAAAGACTACTAGGCTTTCCATAAGGGACTTTGAGGGGCAGATGTGACCCATGTGGAGGTTCTCCTGTAGGAACTCATCTAGTTCTCACTGCTTGCTCAGGGGAAGTGGATAAACCTTGTATGCCAGGAGCTGTATGCTGAGAGCTTTGTGCCAGGCTCCAGTTCTATTGCATGGTCCCATGTCCTTGGCTCAGGAAAGATTCTTTCTCAAAGAGGTTGCTGAAGTCCTGGAGATAGGATGGGATTGCCCCTTTTTCTTTTGAGGGAGCACTCCAAGGGCTCATTTGGCTAGTTGTTGTGCCATGGTAGTTGTGGCAATAGTCAAGATTAGGACATTTGAGAGGACCATGGTTGCAAAGAGGTGATCACCTGGTTTGAGGAAGGGTTTGCTATCATTGGCACCTTCAATGTCCTTGGGATCTTTGTCTGTCATGCATAGCAAGAGGCTAGCTTGGAGGGCTCAGATTGCCATTTCTTCTTGGAATTTGTTCTGCAGTTTGACCCAGAGGGGGGTATCTATTTAGCATAACCTCTTGCATTCACCAATTAACAATCAACCTCAGGATTATGATCACAGAGGCAGGGGTAGCTGTGGATCATTTTGTGCTTCCCTAGGTTCGTGACCACAAATATCACCTGTTTCAAGTGATCTTGGTACCATAAGATGACATTGACCATGTGCCAAATCGCTCCTCCTTCATTTGGAGTACTGTCAGGCCTCAGTACTACCGATGGTATGGTTGGAACCAGCCAAGTCCTGCAGGCCAGTTGGGGTGGCTTGGCTTCAACATACTCATGCGTTTCACCCTGCCTCCTGTGTGTGCCACTAACTTGTAACAGAAAAGATACTCGAGAGGATGCTGAGGGTATTGGCCCGAGTAGGGAGTTCTGAACAGAAAAAGGAGAGTAGGGAGGCATGAACCTAGTTGATACTCAGACTGAGGAACTATGTACATGCATTTGCTACTTATATAGACTGAGAGGTGGAATGTGGAATAAGGGTGGCATGAGACATGGAGAAAAGAAAAAGGTATGAAGACCATGTAGAGGTATTGTCCACAGCGAGCTGATGATGAACCGAGTGTACCGAGCCAAAGCCGCACACCATGAGGGATGATATGGGTAAGGGTCGGTTAGTTGGTACTGCCGAGTAAGTCAAAGCACGGTATTGTGGTCGTGACAGTATCCCCCCTCTAGCACCTGAACCCATAAAGCCGATAGGTAGTATAAGGTCTGTGAGTATAGGTGAGGGCTGGAGGAGACAACTGTCTGGTAGATCAGAGGGGGCCATGGATAGAGATGGGTGGTCAAGGCCCCCTAAGCTGAATGGTTCTTTATCGTACTGGTGATAGCCCATTAGGACGGAAGGGCTTTTGTCAGGAATCGGTGGTTTGGGTTAGCCGATCTTGGCATAGGTTGGTGACCCTGCATGAGTAGTTTTGGGCAGGGTCAACAGGTGAGATGGCTAGAAAGATGGACCGACCTGGATTCAAGAAGGTTCAGGAGAGGACGGAGTAGGATGGAGGAATGGAAGGAAAATGAGAAAGGAAGAAAAGAAAAGAAAAGAAGGGAGCATGTTTTGGTAGAGACTGAATGGGAA
This sequence comes from Gomphus sp. MG54, assembly GCA_003314385.1. Taxonomy (NCBI): domain Eukaryota; kingdom Fungi; phylum Basidiomycota; class Agaricomycetes; order Gomphales; family Gomphaceae; genus Gomphus; species Gomphus sp. MG54. The sequence continues at coordinate 3,007 of QLPG01006985.1, read as the reverse complement.
ACAGATTTAAGCAAAGGGAAAATGGTAGGGGAGAGGAGGCATACAGGAGCCCTTAGTCAGGTTCCAGAGGCCATGGGCCTGGCTTATCAGGGTAGTCAAGGTGAAATTCTGCTACAATCTTGGGAGCATTACCAAGTTCAGTTGCTACTAACCAAGATGTTTCATCTTCAGTGCCTTCATAACCTGTCCAATGGACAAGGTAGAGCAGGGGGCAAGGCCTGCATCTTCGGTCAGTTTTTGAGTCAAGGATTTCGGCAATTTCATACTCAATTTCTCTGTCGATTTCAACAGGGGGAGGCGGAGGCTGAACTGGATCAGGTATGGTATTGGGGGTAGAAGGTTCAAGCATTGAAATGTGAAAGACCGGATGTACTGCCCACATAGAGTTGGGTAGATGGAGAGTATAGGAATGGGTGCCAACTCGAGCTATTACTTCAAAGGGGCAGAGATATTTCTCTGCCAGTTTCTCCAAGGGTCAAGTGGTACAAAAGAACTGAGCTTTGACAAATACCAAAGTTCCAACTGGGAATTCGGGAGTGGCGAGTCTATGGGAGTCTGCTGATGTTTGATGTCGTGATTGGATGTGGCTGATTTGTTTTTTTTTTAGAGCTCCATAGAGTTGGTCTAGGTCTACAGCAAACTCACATGCTCGAGAGGAGGCAAGATCACATTTGGGGTGTACAGTGAGGTTCAGGTAATGTCCCTTATTGGCAAAAAAGGGAGAGATGCCCATGGTAGTGTTTGGAGTGTTATTGTAGGCAAATTTGGCTAGTGACAACAGTTTGGACCAATTGTCCTATTGGTAATTGCAGTAGACTCGAAGGTACTATTCCAGGCTCTGGTTTACTCATTTGGTTTGGCTGTCGGCTTCCGGGTGGTAGCCTGAGGTGAAGTATAGGTGCATGTTGAGAGCTTTTCCCAGTAACCTGAAGAAGTGGGAGACAAACTCGCTTCTACAGTCAGATGTTACATGACTCAGTACACCATGCTTGGAAGATGTGAAGTACAAACAGTTTAGCCAATTTGGTAGAAGTGATTGTATCGACTGTAGGAATGAGGATACTCTGTTTGGTGAGTCTGCAAACTATCACTAGTATCGATGTGAAACCTGAGGACTGTGGAAGTTGCTCAATAAAATCCATGGATATAGAATTCCATGGTCGTTTGGGAATGGGAGGTTGTTTTAGGAAGCTGTAGGGTTTGTGATGCTGTGATTTTGAATGCATACATGTGGTGCAGGATTTTCAGAAGTCGATGACCGAGGTGTGTAAGCCTGGCCAGATGTATTCATGGTGGACCCAGGCTAGTGTTTTGTTTTGACCGAAATGTCCCAAGAGGACATGGTCATGCTTGTATTGTAGGATGCATAGTCTGAGGTTGTTTGCATTGGGGATGTAGATCCAGTTGTCTAACTGAAGGAAACTGTCTGGGGTTTGTGTCTATCTTGGGTTTGGTGTTTTGGGGGTGCCAAGATGAGGCATTGCTGTGGGGTTGGTAGGGAGGGCTGAATGTATATCGGAGTGGAGTTTTTCTGAGTCCATGATGATGCTTGCATGTAGGGTTGGAATTATGAGGTGCATCGCTTGAAGGGATTCCACTAATTGAGTAGTTGTAAAAATTGGTCGGAGGTTTGGGGGGTTGATGGTACTGTAGTTATTACCCCCCTCTTTATAGTAGACATCCCATCATCTAGTTAAAGTGTCAGGTTTTGTACCAAGTTTGCCAGGACGGAAACAGATAGTGATATTGAATTGGTAGAGGTATTCAGACCATTGCACCTGTCTCTGTGTTAGGATTTTAGTGGTGGAAAAATATTTGAAGTTCTTATGGTCGGTGATGACATCTACAGGGTTGGCAGAGCCTGCCAGGTAGTGCCGCCATCGCTTGAATGCCTCAAAGATTGCTAAAAGTTCCTTGTCACGAATATCAAAGTTTAGCTTGGGAGTGGTAAAGGTGTGGGAATGAAAAGTGACAGGATGAATCTCATCTTCAGAATTGATAACAGAAAGAATTGCCGCAAGGGCATAATCTGAAGCATCGGTTTCCACGACCAGGGGTAGGTTGGGTTCCCAGTGATGTAGGATGGGTGCCAAGGTAAAGGCCATTTTGAGCAGGTTGAAAGACTTTTAACAGTCCTCAGTCCAAGCCCATGGCATGCCTTTATGTGTCAGCCAAGTAAGGGGTATGGTTATGTCTGAATAGCTAAAAATGAAGCAACAGTAGAAATTGGCAAAACCTGAGAAGGATTGGATGTCCTTGACTTTCCTCGGTTTGGGCCATTTATGGATAGTTTTGACCTTGTCATCAGACATGATGAGGCCGTCAGTACATAGGATGTAGCCAAGGAATTCGACTGTATCTTTGTGCCATTTGCATTTGCTGGCTTTGGTGAATAAGCCATTTTTTCTGAGTCGAGGGAGCACCTCTCAGATATATTCTCAATATTCCTCAAGTGAGTCTGAATAAATTAGTATGTTGTCTATGTAGGCAACAGCACAATGGTCTATCAGGTCACTGAGAATATCATTCATGAACCTCTGAAATGCTGGAGGGGCATTGGAGAGGCCAAACGGCATAACTAGCCATTCATAGGACCCGTACTGGGTCTTAAAGGCAGTCTTCCATTCTTCTCCCTTTGTTATAGCCCATACCTTCAACAAACCCACACTAACCCCCACAACCACCCGCCCCCATTCCGAGACCTTTCCGACCGAAAGAACGAAAAGACCTTTTCCCGTGGATCCCGTTCCCGTCACGTCCGTCCGAAACACCGTTTCCGTGTCCGACCAAGACACCGTTCCCGAGTCCGCTCCCGGCCGAGGACTCAATACTTTGATAACCGACGCGCAGGACTACCGCGTACCTCACTCCCTTGTTCTCTTTCTTATATTAACCCCTTGTACTATCTTTCCCCTTGTTCTATGACCGGCTAAAGTTAGTACAAGAATGTTACATGTATATAGTCTTGCAGTCGACTGGACTGTTCGCTAGTACGAATATCGAATTA
>QLPG01006980.1:0-10334 GCA_003314385.1 Gomphus sp. MG54 | reverse complement strand
ATATATAATATATATAAATCTTCATTATTTCCTTTAGTCTATTTCAACAAATTCATCCTCCTCATCCCTCCCCTGCTCTTCCTTCCGCTCCTCATCTCACAACACATTCCTCAACTCCTCCAGCAGAGGGTTTCCTGAAAGGCCTGAGTCCCTCTCGAGAAGGAGCAACATGGCAGTCTCCATTCAGTGCAACCTTTTGTGGAAGTCCTCAGACCTCCTCTCCATCTATCCCAACCTATCCACCCTGTCCGTTCCCCCCATCTTCTTTGTCCGTTTCCATCCCAACCTCCCAGCCTGTGGTACCTGCTCAGTATTCTTCCCGCTTGGCCGCAGGGTACAGGCCCATTTTGGCCTCTTACTCGGAGGTTCTACCTCCGCATCAGCATCCTCATCCTGATTCAGAAACCATGGGATAGACTTTGTCCTAAGTTGACTTGTTTTATGATGAAAAGAACTCGTCAGTAAAAAGAAGGAATAATTACAGCATCACTCACCCGTGCACCTCCCCATCCGCTCATACTTGGCCCTGCACTGGGCCCTGCCGACATGCTCCTACCCCTTTTCCGTCCAGTAACTTTCGGGACTCCCAAGGTCCCAGGGTTTTCTGGCCACCTGGCCGATCTGCTCCCTGGGTCATCGGACTCCAGACCATCCTCCACATAATCAGCGGCCTCCCAAATTGCCGGTATCAGTCTCCTCATGGTATTGCTTCATTGGACTCCGGTTCGACCACCCCCACCAAAGCATCCTCACCTAACCCCTTTGTACCATCGGCGGCTTGGGGTATGTTGAAGCCTGCCTCACCTGCTTCCTGACCATGCCAATGGGCGACCTGTCTTCCTTTGGGCCCCAGCATGACATTATCGGCTTCAGCACTCATTTGTTTCGGAAAATTTTGTTTAGCAGGTTGGATTGATGCAGTCGCAAAGATGGAAATCCAGGAACGTCCCAAACAACCTGTACCGTTACATTTAGGTGTCCCGAAACTTTAAAGTTAATTTCCAGCTTCATGGGTTCAGCCGCTAAGGGGGGGATACTGTCAAGTACACGTACCAAAACCCATTTATTCGGTAGTGCCAACCAAGCAATCATCCTATATCCACAACCAAGTGTCCATGCCACATGCATAACACTTGGTATGCCAGTCTAGGCTCGGCACACCCACCATCCACACTCCTTGTCTTCACCTTTCGGTCCATCTCCCCTTGGGACTTCCTGTCCTTGTATTATCCTCGGCCATGACCCCATTGTTTTATACTCGGCCACTCTCTATTGTCCTATCCTTGGCCATGTTTCTATTATCCTATCCTTTATTGTTCTATGTCCATTTACATTCCTTCATTCTAATTTTACTTGTTGTGGACAATAACTACATGCTTTGCATACCTTGTTGTTCTACATTCCTTATCCCACATGTTGCTTCTTAACCTATATAAGTAGGACATTCATGTACATATTTCTGCATTCTGGGTATCGACTAGGCTTAGGGCCTTCTACCTTCTTCCCCTCTGTAAAGTCCTCGACTCAGGCCGGCATCACCAGCGTCCTCCCGAGTACCTGCCTGTTGCAAAACCAGTGGCATGCACGGCAAGTAGGGTGCAATGCACGAGTATGTTGAAGCCAACACCACTACTCTTGGCCTGCAGGACTTGGCCATAGTCTGCCCAATCCTTCAACAACACCCCTCGGCAGTACCAAAGTCCATCAGTACCCAAAGCTTGACACAAGGATAGGACAATAAGGGATGCCCAACTATAAAACCAAGGATAAGAAGTCCTGAGGTAAGGTGAGTTGAGGATTATAGAGCGAATGGTGTGGGATTAATAGATGGTGATTGAGGTAACGTAAATGAGGGATGGGGGCAAGGAATGTGGATGGTGGATGTGCCCAGCCGAGACTGGCATACCAAGTGACTTGTATGTGGCATGGACACTTGTATATGGACATAGGGTAACTGCTCATTCAGCACTGCCGAATTACTGGGATGTCGGTATCTGTACTTGACACCTTGAAGCAATCTAACCATATCATTTGTTATGATGTGAAGGAATGATGTAATCATAATTAATGTAAAATCTCCCAAAGATAAATCAATGGTGAGGTTTGGGGCAGGGTATGGCCGTCAAGTACACGTACCGAGACCTGTTAATTCGGCAGTGCCAACCGAGCAGTTATCCTAAGTCCACATCCAAGTGTCCACACCACATGCATATCAATTGGTACACTGGTCTCGGCTTGGCACATCTACCACCCACACTCCTTGTCCCCACTCCTCATGTACTCTACACCACTCACCATCCATTAATCCCTCCATGCCTACTCCTTGTTTCTCAACCCACCCCACCTTAGGACTTCCTGTCCTTGTATTATCCTCGGCCATGGTCCCATTGTTTTATAGTCGGGCATCTCTTATTGTCCTTGGCTACATTCGTATTATTCTATCTTTTATTGTTCTATCCCTGTTTGCATTCCTTCATTCTAATTTTACTCATTGTGGACAATAACCACATGCTCTGCATACCTTGTTGTCTCACATTCCTTATTCCACATGTTGCTCCTTAAACCTATATACAGTAGGGGACAAAACCATTCAAGTGTTTTATACATTTGTGTTGTACTGTAAATAACGGGAGGATTACATAATCAAAAAATATGACATAATTAGTGGAGATAGCCCTGCTTCTGAACTTGTGGCCACAATCAAGATGATTATGTAACTCTTAATATTCATTGAGATATTAATTATTTAAAAAAATGAAGCATTTCAACAGTTTTGTCCCTCACATTTTTTAAACAAGAAATGGTATATATCAGTACTTGGTAAAGCTTCTCCCATTCTACTCCGATCCTCTCTCATAGCTCATGCACTCCACCAGGGGGGTGTTCATAGTCAGAAAAGCACTTTTTGACAATAGGCCAGAGGTGTTCAATGGGGTTTACGTCAGAGGACTGAGCTGGCCACTTCATAACCTCATAGCCATGGTCAGAAAACCACTCAGTAGCCTTCTTGCACATGTGCTTGGGGTCATTATCCTGTTGAAAAATAATGTAAGTAGAATCTTTACTATAATACTCTAGGCTAGCCTGAAGCTCATCATCCAAAATCTGCCTGTACAACTCCCCATCCATCCTTCCATCAATTTTGGCAGCATAGCCAGGTCCTTCCCACAATATATAACCCCATACCATCACAGAACCTCCACCAAACTTCAGTGTTCCCTCAACTAGCCTATCATTTAAAGGCTCTCCAGCCTTTTTAGACACCCATCTCCTTCCATCTGACCCCAATCGATTGATTTTGGTCTCATCTGACCAGATAACATGCTTCCAGTCCTCTAGAGTCCACTCCAGATGAGCTTCTGCAAACTCCCTCCTTGCCTTCCTATACCTTGCACTAAGAAGTGGCTTCTTTCTCTTTATAACTGCCTTCATCCCAGCCTTCTTCAGGCTCCTCCTTACAGTCTTGGATATCACTGGTTCATTGAGAATGTTTTTGAGCACCTGGGTACCCTAGGTTGCATTCTCAATCTTCCCTCTTTGCATGAGCAATATGATATGGTAGATGTTGGAGGGGGATATCTTGGATGGGCGACCACCAGTGGCCTTGGGTATATCAGAACAGTGTTTCTTGTGAATGGTAGAGATAGAGCCAACAGAGACACCAAGGTAAGAGGAGATGTAGTGGCTAGAATGACCAGTTTTGAGCAATTAGATGATAGAGTCAACTTTAGTAGCAGAGAGAGGCTTCATGGTTCTGAACAAGGGATGTTTGGCTTTGTTTGGACAGAAACAAACTATAAAAAGGTTCACACAATGTCATGTGACTTGTCATGTGATTTCCAGCCCTGTATATACAATTTATTGCATTAATAAATGTGAGGGACAAAACCATTCAAATGCTTCATTTCTTTAAATAATTATTATCTCAATGAATATTGAGAGTTACATAATCATCTTGATTGTGAACACAATTTCAGAAGCAGGGCTATCTCCACTAATTACATCATATTTTTTGATTATGTATTCCTCCCGTTATTTACAGTACAACACAAATGTTCAAAACACTTGAACAGTTTTGTCCCCTACTGTAAGTAGGGCATGCATGTACATATTTCCTCATTCTGGGTATCGACTAGGCTTAGGCCCTTCTACCTTCTCCTCCTCTGTTAAGTCCTTGACTTGGGCCAGCATCATCAGCATCCTCCCGAGTACCCATCTGTTGCAAATCGGTGGCACACATGGCAAGTAGGGCACAACACATGAGTAGGTTGAAGCCAACGCCACTACTCCCGGCCTGCAGGACTTGGCCATTGTCTGCCCAACCTTTCAGCATTCCTGAAGCTTGTCAGTTTCTGAGGCCTGACAATGGCTTCAACTTGTGTGTTGTGCCCACCAGGTCACACTGTCTCTAATTTCAGAAAGGCGAGACAGAGAATTTGCTTAGTAGAAAATCAAGGTTGATTATCTGACTGAGGACTGAACTACTGGAGTACAAGATGTTTATACTACTTTCAAATCTAATAGGAGTCAACTAGATTCCTATAATAGAATAAGAAAGCCGAGGATCATGAAAAGTGAGAACAGAAATACATGTTCTAAATAATGATCTCCTCTGTGACATTGGGGAGTGATGTGTCACTCCAATTCCCAACAGAGTTACCCTAAGGAACGTAATAGCAGATCGGATATAAGAGACTGAACGGAATTGCGAATAAATGAAAGTGGAGTAGAACATAAATGAAAGGATATTAAATGTAAATGAAGATAGAATGGAATTGCGAGCATATGGAGTGTGACGTAAATGAGTGGAGTGAATTGACAGGAGCATGTGATGCCAAGATGGATACACAAGGTGCATATTGTCCATGGGCTGAGGGTGTTTAGTTGGATAGGCAAGCTAGGGAATAGTTGGGCTGAATGGGCTGAAATGAATAGTTGGGCATGCTAGCATATGGTTCCTAACATCATTTCATCCTATCTCTTCCCCTTTGTCAGTTGGACATTGTGGCTCAGTAATTCTTAGTCAGCAGTTGATTGTCCTGCTACTAGGTTTACATAATATTAATACTGTTGATTGTCTGGTATTAGTATTTTGGATTTAGCCTAAGCGTCCTGTTTAGTTAACTGATTTTACAGTGTGAATTGTTCTGTTGTTTGTCCAGTTCAATTGCATTCTATCCCTGGGGGTTTCTAATCAGTTGATTGTCCTGATTCAAGACTCTTTCGTCTCTTGAGATCACTTCACTGTAATTTCTGTCTCAGCCTCACCCTTGTTTTAGAGTACATTGACTGGGTAATCCATTCAGTCCACTTACTTCCTCTTTCCTCTAAGTGCATCCCCTTTCATTAGAATATCACTGGGCCCTAAGTATCCTGAACCTACAGAATTTGATAGTCTCATTCATTGCTGCTAAAAAATACATCACCTTCTTGTAATATTAGCTTGCTAGAGTTATTACACAGTTTGTGACCAAAGTATAAATATTAAATTATTCCCAGAGTTGTGCTCCAGCAGGGTTTGAAACTCTTCTTCCTCTTGCTTCACTACACACAGTGCTTGACTGAAGTGTTATATCTTTAACACCAAGTTCTTGTCCAGGTTCCAAAACAACAAGACTGTGGTGTTAAATATATAACATTTCAGTCCATCTGTTACGATATGAAAGAGTGATGTAGTCATAATTAAAAAATATCTCCCAAAGATAAACAATGGCAAGGTTTGGAGTAGGGCAAGGCTTCAACTTATATGTTGCACCCACCAGATTGCACTGGTCTCTAATTTTGGAATAGCGAGACAGAAGAAGCTTAGTCAAAATCAAAATTGATTATCTGACTGAGGACTGAATTACTGAATGTACAAGATCTTTATACTACTTTCAAATCTATGAGGAGTCGACCAGATTCCTATAATAGATGAGAAAGCCGAGGATCGTGAAAAGCAAGAACAGAAATACTATGTCCCAATATTGATCTCCTCCATGACATTGAGGGGTGATGTGTCACCCCAATTCCTAACAGAGTTACCCTATAAGGAATATAGTAGTAGATTGGATATTAGAGATAGAATGTAGTTGCAAATAAGGAAAGTGGAGCAGAATATAATGAAAAGGATATTAAATGTAAATGAAGTGAAAATGGATTTGCGAGCGTATGGAGATTGACATAAATGAGTGGAGTGAATTGACAGGTGCATGTGATTCCAAGACAGATACATGAGGTACATATAGTTTGTGGGCTGAGGGCATATAGTTGAATAGGCAAGTGAGGGCAGAGTTGGGCTGAGCGGGCTGAAATGAATAGTTGGGCATGCCAGCATGCAGTTCCTAATACCATCACTGTGTACAATGAAGCAAGACAAAGAGGTATATTAAATCCTGCTGCAGTATAACTCTGGAAATAATTTAATAAATCTACCTAGGGAATGGCATGGGTCACTCATGGGTCAAATGTGGGTGACCTACACCCAACCCATGGGAAACCCAAACCCATCAACCCATGGGTTTTTTCTCTGCACCCACATGCCTACGGTATGTTTGTGTTGTACATTGTGTTCATACCAACATGAACATGCTGTACATGCATGCACCAACATGAACATGCTGTACATGCATGCACCAACATGAATGTGCAGTACATGCATGTGCCAACACAAACATGCTGTACATGCATGTACCAACATGAACACACTGTACACATATATGCTAACTCAAACATGCCCACATGGACACATTGTATGCACACATGCAAACGTGCTGTACATGTACATGCCAACATGAATGCATTGTATACATGCACATATGGCTCATTGGTGTCAGTGCATGTGTGTCATATGTGTGCAGCACATGTGTGTCACATGCACATGCAGCACATGCATGTCGTATGCATGTGTGGCATGTGTGTGTCATATGTACGTTGTAGAGTTGCTCTAGGTAATTAATACCTAAAAGCCTGCATGCACTGGTCCTTTTCTCTGGTGGGGTCTAGCACAGTCGTTCGGCACAGCTGGAATATAATCTGTGACTCGGCAATGTATGAATGGAAATAGAACATGAGTGATTATGATGTGATGTGACAGGGATGTGACCTGATGAGATGCGAATGTGTCATGCTGACTAAGACTTTGACTTTGACTTTGGGACTTGAATATAATAGTCTAGACGTTTCTAGACTAGTCTTGACTTGGACTTGGAGACTTGACTTGGGGCTTTAACTTATGAACTTGTTATTACAGAGGTAAGCCAGAGGCCTTTATATACAAAAACCAAGCAATGATGTGAAATGATGTGAGGGGTTGGCTATGTCAGTTGAATGACAAAGCATGAGAACAAAGTATACAAAAGAGAAAACTATAGAGAAACTCTGGAGAAATGGTACAGCATTGAGGCTGCACGAATAGGGGCCAGAGGCTATAATAGGGGGAGACTAACCAAAAAGGTAAGGATGATGAGTAACAATGAGAAAAGACTAACAGAATAGGAAACAGGTCTGAGTCATGCCAAGAAAAGAGGAAACATATAAAAGAACAATAAGGAAGTCTACTAATAAATGTCTAACAACCTTGTCTACTACTCCTGAGGGGCCTTAGGATGAGTCAGGGGACTGAGTCATCTCGGAGTATTTCCAGGTCACAGGCAACATATCTTCTGCAATTTCTCCAGTATCTAATCCAAGGATAGGGGTCTGGGAGTAGGAGGACTAATGGGTATACAGTTGTGCACTCTCATTTTGTGTTTAAGAGAGAGTCGAATGGAGTGGGTGGGGTAATCAGGATGGGATGGTGCCCTGAACTCTGCCTTGTATTCCACTCTACTCCTATCACGATATGCTGGTCTAGATGTCATTCCAAGAAATATGTATGGTTCTTGGCTTTCTGGGAAATAGACTGCATCTCCTATCACATATGACTGAGTGTAGATTGGATGGGATCGTCTTCTGAGCGAGAAATGTGCTAGGGGAGGTATGCAAAGAAAATGATATGTTAATAGTTCTGCCTGGATGCATGTGTCCTGGGTGTTGTAGTGTTGTCTGGGAATGAGCTCTGAAGAAGACATGATGACAAATTGAGAGTCTAAAGATTGGAGTGCTGAATAGAATGGTTGGCTGTGTAATGTAGTGACAGTGAAGGTGATATGGGATGAGCACCGTCGGAGTCTAATTTGGAACATGGTTGAGATCGATCGCTTTACTGTCAACATGCATGTCGTATGCACACATGTATGACAGGATCGAGTGCCCAGTTGGGTGCTATACACATGTACATGTACATGGTTGATACGCTGGGTTGGGCCAGGTCATGGGTGCTCTCAGCTTGACCTGCACCCAAACCCAAGGGCACCTGACCCAGTGACCTGTGTGGGTTGGCTGAACCCATGCTATTTCCTAAATCTACCTTGGTCACAAACTGTTTAATAACTTTAGCAAGTTAATATAATGAGAAAGTGATATGTTATTTAAGCAGCAATGATATTATCCAGGTCTGTAAGTTCAGAACACTTAAGGGTCCAGAGATATTCCAATGAAACTGAATGTATTTAGAGGAAAGAAGAAATAAATGGACTGGACAGATTACTTCATCAAATGAGGGTGGAGGTAAAGAAGTTATAGTGAAGTAACTCAATAGACAAAAGAGGCTTTAATCAGAACTATCAACTGATTAAGAACCTTCAGGAGTAGAGTGAAATTGGACCAGACAATCAACAGAACAATCTCACTCTGTAGTATCAGTTTACTAAGCAGGACAATCAACTACTTAGGCTGAAACTAAATACTAATACTGAACTAGCAACAGTATTAATAGTGTGGGAGATAATATTAATAGTGGACAGTTGTTAAATGAGATAGCAAATGTCCATATTTATTGTTGAGATGGTGTTAAGTCCAGGGTTCAAGCACTTAGCTAGTACTTTCCCATGGGTTTCCATGAGTCTATCAGTGGCTGGTAAGAGAACAGAGGTTGGATGGTTAGATTGTTGTAGGGAAAAGATGGGGGACAGGAGACAGATGGATGGACAGATAATGAAATACCCAGATACTTAAGGGTGGGCAGTTGACTCATGATGGCAACTAAGTGATAGTTTGTGCTGGTTACTCACAGTCATAGGGACTTGCCTTCAACTCTTGTGTTGCACCCTCCTCAATTGTCCCTCCCTTATATCCAGATTTGTCAAAAAAACATGAGTAAGGTGAGAAGACTAAGTTGATATTCAAACTAGCAAATAGTCCAGTTAACTGGAGGTTTATATACATGTGAGAGCTCCTTGTAGTTCTACTGGATGTCTGGACAAAGAACAAGGAAAAAAATACAAGGGGACTAAAATATAAGAATAAGAAGATCAAGGGGATAAACTATTCAGGAAACTCAAGAATGCCTGGTGTGGGTTAAATCCACATGTCAGGCACTTATTATAATGTTACCGGGGGGAAATTCCATAGGTTTCTGAAGGGTTCTGTAAGGGGGGATGAGATTCCAAAGACATGGGGGTCAAAGGTCATGAGGTCAAGGACAGGAAACAGAAGGAATGGAAGTGGACATGAAGTACTGGGACTTAGGGTGGAGGTTGGTCATGGTGTTGGGCTTGTACAACTAGTTATTTGGGTGTTCAGAGTCAGAGGGACTTGGCTTCAACTTATGTGTTGCATCCTCCTCGATCGTCTGTCTCTAATTTTGGAAAGTCAGAAACATGTGAGAACTAAGTTGGAAGTGAGTCAGAAACTAGGATGCAAATTAAGTTGATATTCATACTGGCAAATAGTCTAGTTGACTGGGGGTTATATACATGTAGCTACTCTGTTATGGCCCGTACTCTCACTAAACCCATACCAACCCCCACAACCACCCACACCTTTTCCAGGACTTTTCCAATTGCTCAAAGACCGAATAAACCGATTTCCGGATGTCCGACATATATTCCGAGGTTCCGCGTTTCCAAACCTCCGAAGACTCCGAAGTCAAGGTTCTGATACTTTGATAACTGACGCGCAGGACCATCGCGTACCTTACCCCCTTATTCTTCTTTCCTATTGACCCCTTGTATTTCCTTTCTCCTTGTTTTATGACCGGCAAAGATAGTACAAGGACAATAGCATGTATATAGTCTTCCAGTCGACTAGACTGTTCGCTAGTACGAATATCGATTTAGTTCTCCCTCACACTTTCCGTCCAAACCGACCTCTGGTTTCCAAACATTCAGGAAACGAAGACTTCTGGAAACCTCTCGGAATCACCGGGAATAAACTTGGAGGCACCTAGCTAAGCCCCCGACATGCAGATTTAATAGTATATTCGTACTCACACTCCTGACCATCACGACCCCGAGACCCCCATGAATATGTAT
>QLPG01006973.1:0-19824 GCA_003314385.1 Gomphus sp. MG54 | reverse complement strand
CATCGCAGGTCTAATATTCATTGCGATGGATCGCACAGACGTGTGACAACAAATCAAATTGGTTAGTATTGTTGCAGCTGGGTAGATGGCCTGATTTTGGTTCAGATGGGTACACTTGATTATTAGTTGGGATCGATATGTATCGTCAGTGTGCAGAGAGAGGGCACACATAAGTCATTGCTTGATTGTTCATCCCCAGTTACATTGATAACAGAGTTTGGGGCCAATCCCACTATAAAGTGAAATCAGGTGTTTTTATCAGTCATTGGGGGGGTGTCAAACACAGCAGGATTCAACATTTCATGTGCATGACAGGGTAGATAGTAGATGTGCAGCAACAGTGTAGGGAGCATCGTATGTCAAAAACAACAATCTTGCACACGCGATAGTTTTATCGGTCATTGGGGCAGTGTGAAACATGCGCGGTCACGGCATCAATATCATCCTGGCAGTGAGTGTGGTGTATCAAAAACAACAATAAGCCCACAAAAAAAATATAACAAATTTCTTGCATATGCAGTAGTATCAAAAACATGTGGCTTGTGCTTGTGGTCAGAACTGTTTTGTTTCTTGAGCAATTAGCTGACTGTTTAGGAAATAATCAATGCAGCGGTCGCTGTCAATAATGAAACTGTACCTAGCATCACACGATGGTCGTATACATTTTATGGGTGGCCATCACAGTTGGCAGTGACATACATATCATCTTAGTATACCCAGGAAATTTTTTTTGCATCAATCAAAACAAAGCTGACCCGGCAAGCCTCAGCAGCCCACCAAAACTGACTTGCGATATGGAAGCGTGCAATTTGGGGGTGTCGGGAGGTGGGGTGCATTGGTGTTACCACATCATGCATGTAGTCGGGAGCCTGGTGATAGTGGGAGGAAAGACATCGGCATGTTCACGTTAATCACTTCATCAATACACAGAAAAGGGGGGAGCATGAACATGTACTTGTGTCCCCTGGAATTTGTCACCTTTATTCTTTAGTCGTTTACATTGTTCCCTCAAACATCAAATTTCATCTTTGTCTTATTTCTGTCGTGACTAATGTTCCCTCACCTCCATTGCACACACCATAGATGATGTGGAATTATGGCCAGATGGATGTTGGGTGCAGGGTGCAATGCATTAGGAAAGAACAAATCCCCTGGGGTCGTGTTTACTACCCACCATGCCCTGCACACATGACATGGCGAAACCAGCATACCATACATCCTGACAGCCCCACATGTGGGAGTGTCAGGAGGTGGGGTACGTGGGTGTGCACAGGGCATATTGGGTAGTAAACACGACCACAGACAGGATGCAGCAACAGCAGTGCACTGCATGTCTGAACAGTCCCACACGGTGGGAATTCTCAGAGGTGCAGTGCACGGGTGTGCACCGGGTGAGGTGGGTGGTGGGGAAAGAAAAGAGACACGATGGTTGAACCAGTCACATGACTGGGTGAGAAAGTTGCTTACATACAGACATGGCCGGGGGAGTAGCTTATATAAATGCTTATATAAATGCTGACAAATGCTGACCAAGAAAAGAGGCAGTGGCTTTATACCTTTGACTAGCTGTGCTCTGCCCTTTGGGTGGAAGGCACAGCATGGTGGCAGCCTTTGGCTGGCAGCAGCCTTTGTCTGGTGGCAGCCTTTGGCTCATGGTGGCCTTGCCTGGTGGCAGCCTTTGCCTGGCGGCAACCTTGGCCTAGCGGCAACCTTGGTCTGGCAGCAGCTTTTGCCTGGTGGCAGCCTTAACCTGGTGGCAGCAGCATTTGCAAGAACGGTGGCCTAGCGGCCACCTGCAAGGTGGCTTTGCCACACCTGATGGAAGCCTTTGCAATAATGGTGGCCTGGCAGCCACCTGTAAGGTGACTTCACCATGCCTGGCGGCAGCCTTTGTAAGAACAGTGGTCTAGTGGCCACCTTTGCAAGGACTGCATTAATTACTATAATATATATATATATCAAAATTAGGTACCATGTCACATTACAACAGTATATATTATGTTACAGAGTTTGAATTTAAATCTAAATATTTACATGAAGATATATATAGTACACCCTGTGCATATTCCAACAAATATACATTACACTTGATGAAGATATGAAGACCTTGCTTATGTTTGGGATAACTCAGAGGTATTCCCAAACAGTAGCAATGTCTTTATATCTTGATCCAGTGCAATGCCTATTTGTTGGAATATGCACAGGGTGTAGGGCCCTGTCAAGTGCATGCACCAAGGGCTGGTAGTTTGGCAGTGCCGACCAAGTACCCAGCTGGTGACCAAGCAACATACTTAATACACTGCCCCCGGCTTGGCACATCCCTCGTTCCCATTCCTCATCTCCATTCCTTATATACCTTATCCTACTCACCAATCCAATAATCCAACCCATTCCACTCCTCGTCCCCCTACCCATCTTACCTTGGGATGTCTTATCCTTGTCTTATCTTTGGCTACGACTCCCTTGTCTTATAGTCGACCACTTCCTATTGTCCAATCCTTGGCCACACTTCTATTATCTTATCTTTTATTGTTCTATCCCCGTTTCCATTTCTTCATTCTAATATTACTTGTTGTGGACAATACCCACATGCCCTGCATACCTTATTGTTCCACATTCCTTATTCAACATGTCACTTCTTAACCTATATAAGTAGGGCATGCATGTACATACTTCCTCATTCTGGGTATCGACTAGGCTTAGGCCCTTCTACCTTCTTCCCCTCTGTTAAGTCCTCGACTCAGTCTGGCATTAGCAGCATCCTCCCGAGTATCCATCTGTGGGAAATCGGTGGCATGCACGGCAAGTAGGGCACAATGCATGAGTATTGTCAGGGGACGACCCTCTTTAAACTCCGATCCAACTCCGAGGTTCCATTTCAAACTCCGACCAGCTCCGAGGCCTGATACAGGTCCGAAGTCCTACTTCAAACTCCGAGCAACTCCGAGGCTAAGAAACCCAGAAACCACCGAGTGGAGACAGAAAAGGTCTTAACACATGACGACTAGAACTCGGAGTAAATACCCGAGCCTCGGACTTAGTGCCAGGAGATTGGCTCTACAAACTCCGATGTATTGATTTGTAAGCTAGTGCACAGACCACCCATATAAAGGGTATAAAAGGGGTTCACCAGCAGCGGGATCCTTAGACTTTCCTCTTTGGATTCCCCCTGCTTAGGTGAGGACTCCACATGTATTTAGGTAGTAAATAAATAAATAACTTTGGATTCCCCCTGCTTAGCTCGCCTCCGAGATATATCTTCGGGGCTGTAAGAGGGTTGCCCTTACAAGTATGTTGAAGCCAATGCCACTACTCTTGGCCTGCAGGACTTGGCCATTGTCTGCCTGACACATTTTGGCAGTTCTGAAGTTCATCAGTACCCAAAGCTTGGCAGGCCCCAGGTATCGGTGTGCAATGCAGACACCCAACACAACATGGCAACACCAGCACACCTCACATCCTGACAGTAGCCATCCCACAAGTCAAAACATCATTCAAAGCATGGTAAACATACCCAGCTCCAGTCCCATCAGGTTTTGGTTTGTGTGAATTTGGTTCCTTGTCGAACAGTAACAGTTTGTCGGTAGATGGTATTGACCCTGGTGACAGGCCATTGAGCTGTTTCATGTACTGTGCCAGTGCATCTCTGCTGTGCCAGATATCTGCGGAACTGCATACACTTTCACATTTGAGTTTCTCATGTTGAACAACCATCTGTGCAAGCTCCAGATTATATTGCAGCTCTATGCGGAGAGATGTGAGCTTTTCGGTGTGACATTGTGTGTACAGGTTTTTTGCATTAGCTTTGAGTCGCATTTATGGAAGCAGGTGTATGGCAAACCACAGATTTTTTCCTGTTTTACATCATGATATGAGCGTGCGCAAAGGTGAGACGTAACCAAATAGATAATGTCATCTATATCTGTGGCAATGAGGAATCCTATATCACGGTTAGGGCACGCTCCATACATGGAAGTGTGCACACACTCTCACCATAATCATCTAACCACTGTTGCCGCCGGAATTTTTGTTGCACTGTCACGGTGAGAGGGTTAATGGTGAGTACAATCACAGGTCTGCAAAAGAAAAATTGGCTTACTATACATGTGCGCAATGCTCTATTCCAATAGAAACGGCAGAAAGAAATGTACCTATTCGAGGGCAAATCAATGGTGATGTGTGGCAAAGGTTAGGTCACATCAACACCATTGTAGGTTGGTATTGTTCACCAACAGGGGCATCTCCCAGGCTGTAGGGCACCCGATATAATGCATGATGTAGCGACACCGGTGCACGACATGTGGGGGTGTTGGGAGGTGGGGTGCACAGGTGTGGACTGCATCGTGCATGGTGGAGGACGGATGTCGGCATGTGGTGGGTGCACAACGCGAACATGCACATGCCCAGCACACACTGACATATATCCTCCATCACACATGCTGTGGTGACACCTGAGCACTGCACATCCTGACAGCCCCACACGTGGGAGCGTTGGGAGGTGGGGTGCTCCGGTATTGCTGTGTCATGTCGAGTGCCAGCATACCGGTTGGGAGGGTGGCAATGGTGAGAGGCAGGACGTGCATGTGCTGGTGTCACTGCATCATTCCGCGGACAATGCATGTGACCGGTGTCTACGTACAGTAGCATATGAAATGGATGGTTGGCCTGCGAAGGGAGAGTTCCATCATAAAATATAAAATGAATATTTTGATAGTGCACCAATACTGGCACACAGCCCAAGCTCTGTACCATGGCAGGGTGTTCCTGGGCAAGTCTCTGCAGCCTACCAATGCATGCAATCAGGGTCTATGTAGTGTAGCGGTAGCATAGGGAGTGTGTGCATTGAGAAAAAAAGGATTGTGTGTCCAAACAATGCAGCGACACCAGCACACCTCACATCCAGACAGCCCCACATGTGGGGGTGTCAGGAGGTGGGGTGCATGGGTGTGGATTGCATTGAGGAAAGAGGTCGGCAGGGGAGTGAGGAGAAGTGAACAGAACAGGATGAGGGAGAGGAGCAGCCAAAACAGAGGCCAAAACAGGCCGTCACAATGCATCCGGTTGAGTGGAAGATGGCCCTGAGGCCCAGTGGATGTTCTATGACTATGAAAGTCCCATAGCTGGAAGGGTTGGGATCACAGTGTCCTGCCAAGATCTGGGAGGAGCTGCTGCAGGAGCAGACTGTTATGACATATTTATAATAGTTAAAGCTCAGCCTGGCCATCAACAGAGTAGGCCCACAGTTTCTAGGAATCCTGAAGGATCATTATAGAAATACTGATTTCCTGACCAACATGAAATGATAAATATTCAGACAACATAATCTGTCAAGTACATATGCCGAGTATCTGGCAACTCAGCAGTGCTGACCGAGCAATCAGTCTATCTCCATGTGCAAGTGACTAAGCCACATGCAAGTCACTTGGTACATTGGTCTCAGCTTGGCATATTTAGCATCCACATTCCCCATCATTATCCCTCATCCACTCCTTCCCCTTTCATTATCCATTAATCCCACCCCATCCCCTTCTTATTTGTTGGCCCACTTTACCTTGTAACATTTTATCATTGTTTTATCCTTGGCCATGACCCTATTGTTTTATAGTCATTCACTTTCTATTGTTGTTATGGCCCATGCTACCAATAAACCCACATTAATCCCCACAACCACCCGTACCATTTCCGGGACCTTTCCAACCGTTCAAAGCCTCAAAAATTACTTTCCAAATTCTGTCGTACCAACCCAAGGTTCTGCAATCCCAAACCTCCAAAGATTTCAAGGCCAAGGTTCTGCTCCTTTGATAAATGATGCACAGGATCATTGCATACCTCTCTCCCTTGTTCTTCATTCTGTATTAGCCCCTTGTACTCTTTTCCCCCCTTGTCTTTACTTGGCAAAAGTTAGTACAAGAACTAGATACATGTATATAAGACACCAGTTGACTGGACTATTCGCCAGTACAAATATCGATCAACTTAATTCTGCATTGTAGTTTCGAATTCAGTTCCAGTAAACTTTCTGACTCCCCAAAATTAGGGACAGACGATTGAGGAGGGTGCAACACATAAGTTGAAGCCAAGTCCCTGCAACCTCAAACCACTTGAACTACCTAATACCGAGAACAGTCCTAGGCCCCCAGTGCTTCCTGTCTTTCTACCCCTTTCCATTTCTGTCTGTGAACCTGCGACCTCTAGTCCCTCCACCTCCAGAGTATGAACCCCCTCTTGGAAACCATTCAGAACCTCCAGAAACCCTTCCAGAAGTATCTAGCTAAGTGCCCAACATGCAGATTTAACAGTATATTCATAATCACACTCCTGATCTTCATAAGCATGAGACCCATTACAAGTTCACAAGCCCTGCAGATAATCACCCAGGCATCTGCCTGCCATGCATCTATCCCCTGATAACTGTCTGCCCCTGGACCCAGTTTCCAGACACCTCAGATCCCAGCACACCCTCCAGAACCTTCATCTGACTCTGGACTCTTGAGCACAGATCTACACCTACATTCAAATATGACCAATCCATTCCTTGTGAACCACCCCCTGGTGACTCAACAATTGTTGCCCTCAGAGATACCATCCAGGTCAGGACCATCCTCAGCAGTGCCGTCAACTTCATTGGCACCACCCCCTTTCGCTTCTCCCCCCTACGTACCATCACCCTTCACACCTCCACCACCTATCACACCACTGCCTGTTGCACCACCACTTATTGCACCACTACCTGTGGCACCTCCACCCACTGCACCACCCCCTGTCATCTAGCCCTATCTTGCACCACCTGCTGCAGCACCACCACCCCCTGCACACCCAGGAGGGGCCCCTACCTTAGGACCCAATGTTGTGCCCCACCTTACTCAGGCCCTGGTTATGCTGGCAAGTAACTTGGCCAGCCCCAGAAGATCAGCCCCCCATGCCACCAAGGTCTGGGATCCAGATACCTTTGACGGATCCAATTCAAGAAAACTACAAGCCTTCCTAGTGCAGTTTAGTCTGAACTTCCATGACCACCCTGATGCTTTTGATATTGACAGCACCAAGGTAACCTATGTACTATTATTGTACCTGACTGGTACCACTCTGGACTGGTTTGAACTAGCCCTTTCTGCCCCTGATGAGCCAGACTGGCTCTATGACTATGCAGAGTTTATTAGTGAACTTAAAACCAACTTTGGCCCCTACGACCCAGAAGGAGAGGCCGAAGCAGACCTCGAGAACCTTTGCATGTATGATAACCAGCACATCACAAAATTTGTAGTCGAATTCAATTGACTAGCCACCTACATCCACTAGAGTGACACTGCACTTTATTACCAGTTCTACAATGGACTCCCTGGCAGGATCAAGGATGAGATTTCCAGAGTAGGAAGTCCCCACTCCCTACTCCAACTCTGCCTCCTGTCCCAATCCATGGATACCTGCTACTATGGTGCGTGTCACTTAGTCACCACAACTTTGTGACAGAGGCCAAATTGGGGAGCGCAACCTCAGATCTGGCACTTAGCCGGTGCTCTGCAAGGGGAGAGGGGGGTACCCGGTACCCGGTGGAAACAATTCGAAAGTGGGAGGATCGGATGTGATGTTGGGTGGATGCATATAGGGAATGGCACGGGTCACCCACAGGTCAAATGTGGGTGACCCGCACCCAACCCATGGGAAACCCGAACCCATCAACCCATGGGTTTTTTCCCATGGGTCGACGGGTCTCGGGTGCGCGCCGCACCCGCACGCAATACGTCGTGTACGTGGCGGCACATACGTCGCGTTTGTCATGGCGCATGCGCATACGTCCCATACGTGGTGGCGCGTTCGTCACGGCGCATGCGCATACGTCGCATACATCGCATACGTGGTGGCGCGTGTGTGTACGAGCATTGTGTACATTGCGTTCATCACAGCGCGTGCGCATACTTCGCATACATCGCAGCGCGTGCGCATACATCGCGTACGTCGCGTTTGTCACGGCACGTGCACATACGTCGCATATGTTGCATATGTGGCAGCGCGTGCACGTAACGGGCATTGCATATGTTGCGGCACGTGCACGTATGTCATGTACATCGTGTTCGTGGCGTCACGTGCACGTACGGCGCATTCGTTGCATTCGTGTCGGCACGTGCACGTACGCGTTCTTCGCATTCATGTCGGAGTTGATGCCCCGGGTTGGGCCCGGGTCACAGGTGCTCGCAGCTTGACCCGCACCCACACCCAAGGACACCCGACCCGGTGAGCCATGCAGGTTGGCCTGACCTGTGCATTTCCCTAGATGCATATGATGGAGGAATGGGTGCTTGTGATGCACAACTTCACGTCCAGAAGTTCAGTTCACGAAAATACAAATCCCATAAACAGGTACCAGAGGGTATGGCAGCTCAGTTTGACAATTGATTACATAATGGAAAGCTTCCTTATATGGTAATTGATTACTTAATAGATACCTTAATAAGGAAACCGGCCAATTCATTCAGTGTCTAGTATAAAAAATTGGCAACCAGAAGGTCTTAAGGAAATCTGGTTGGTAGGTCTCTCCTGCATATCAAATAGACCATTTCTACCTGGTCAGAATATCCCTAACATGATCGGAAGTGCATGAATTCAAAGTTGCGGTGACTAAGTGATGCGCACCATAGGAGCGATGATCAGAAATTGCCAGAGAGCCCCCCTCCACCTGGAACTTCAACTGCCCCTATAACAGAGAGAGGACCCCCATGACCATGTATTCAGCCCCTAATATGGGCAATAAGATGACCAATCCAGGCCAACCCACAACCCCGTCCAGTGGCAGCAGGACTACCACAGACCTTTCGTCCAAAATCAGAAAAGATGGAAAACTTACACCGCAAGAACAGCAACACCGCTTCAAACAAAACCTCTGCCTCTTCTGCAGTAGATCAGGCCACACAGCCAAGGAGTGCCTGAGATCTACCACCACAGTCACCAAAGGGCACACAGCCTCTGTGACAGAGGAAGTTGAAGAAGAGTCCAAAACCTCGGATGCTTTGGAAGCTGAGGAATAAGAAGCAAGGCCTCTGACTCTGGCACTAGTTGTTTGCATTAAACACCAACAGTGCCGATGGAGTAAAACAAACAATGCATCCAACCTTCTCAGGAACTTGACCACCCATGACCAATTGTCAAAAAAATTTCGACCTGTTTCCTTGGAGACAATTCTGACCCTCTGAACTCTGTCAGAATTCTAGTTGTCCCATCTGACATCTCAGCAGTCCCAAAGTTTGTCAGTACCCACGGCTTGGCATGAAGACAAAGAAAGTGACCTTAAGATGCTTAAAGCAGCTTGGAGGATGATAATGGCAATAGACAAACAACAATTGATCCTGATCTTTAATGTAAGTTTGGAGGTGTAGAAGGCACTGCTCCTGCTCCTGCCCCTGGTGTCCCTGGTACTCTTTCTCCCACTGGTCAAGTTTCCACCACTCTTGCTGCCACTGCTTCTGCCACCATTGTTCCTGCCACCACTGCTCAAGCTCCCACCACCCCTGCTCCTCCTCCTACTCTGGGTGCTCCCACCACTCAAGCTCTCACTGCTCCTGCTCCTCCTGGTCAAGCTTCCTCTAATCCTGCCAGTCAAATATCCACCACTCCTACTACAACCACTCCCAGTGCCGCCACCACCACTGCTCAAGCTTCCACTGCCCCTGCTCCCGCTCCTGCCACTGCTGCTCCAGCTCCCACTGCTCATCCTCTCACTGCTACCAACAAGCAACCATGTGATGCAACTAGTGACCCAGTGTCAAGCAGAACAACAATGCCTTTTGAAGGCGACTTGACTCCACAGTCATCGCCTACACCAAAGCATTTGAAATTAGAAAAAGCCAAGATGGCTGACTCAGCAACAGGTAAGAAGCTGATCATGAAGTTGAAGCATAAGAAATATTAGACAAACATTTGCAAACATCTCTCATGTCACTTATGTTGTTCAAGTTTTCGTCTCTTTGGAATACTAATTAGAAGTAGCGCATATACTCGGATACTAGTGATAAGATCAACCACAGGCACAGCAAGGAGGGGTCCCCTTCAGCTGTGTGTGAGTTTACATATTACCTTCCAGACGAAACACGCACCAAGTTTGTAATCTGTTGAGCGGTCCACAGCTATACGTGAGGGAATCAACAAATCAATGCAAATCAATGATTTATCATTAATATCAGTTAAGGTTCTTACAACTGCCAAAACACAGGAGGTGAGCAAAATCGAGAAAATAATATTGAGTGAGAGAATCTCACATCGACGGTTAGGAAAGGATTTGTTGCCTCTGCAAGTACAGTTGATAAGATTGTCGTGCAAAGAGGAAACAGTGTATGCACCGTATGTATTGATCAGCAGGTAGGCCAAGGAGTAGTATCTGATGATGACGTATAGAAGATCTATCCATGTCCATGTCCATCTAACAGGAAGATTGTTGAGCGGATTTTTAAAGAGAAATTGGGTATGTATTTGGAGTTGAAATCCCTACCGCCAGACATGTTTTATTTCTTGGTCTAAGATTATTAATATTTCGTACACCATCAGTGCGGTGACGGCCACTGTTAGGAATGCAGTCGAGTTGGATGAGATAGCACGAAAGATATCAAGTGAGCGCCTCACCGGTGTTTATGGAGGTGGTTTGAAGTGCTTGAACCCCAACGATGAGTTCCTCAATGAGTCCATCCATTTCGCAAAATCAAGAACGGGGGGTATGATGGTTGTGAGTCACTTAAGTGTTGGCCTTGTTTGTGTCGCCTATGTGTAGCTAGCTATCTAAATGGGGATACGCCGGGGAACTATAGGAGAATCACTTGTGTGTTCTGCTCTGAACTGACTATATTTTCATTGGCAGATCTTGTACGAGCGTGCCTATATGTGCATCAAGCCATCTCCTCAGTTGAGTTGGATGCGGTATCAGAGGATGCGATGCCAGATGACGAGGTCACTGTAAAGAGATGATAGTCGTCTAGCTCTTCTATTTCTGTAACTGGGTGTACCTTGGTTAATAGAACATGAAAAGAACTGTGTAGAAATCGCTCACATGTGGACTCTCGCAGGTCGTCGAGGGTGTACGTCTTAGTCACAGGTACCCGGGTCAGTAGATCTTACGTTGGATGCACAATTCGAGCCATGTGCTGAAGAATTTGCTCTCGTCTATTTTCAAAGAAAGACAATGCTAATCAGAGCTACTACGTATAGGTGAGCGAGGCTACAAACTTGTGAAGCAGACAGTATCTCACCAGTGTTGAATGTGGGAGTCAAACAGCTGAGGAGTGATGAAAGTAGATGAAAATACAGGTCAAATACTGATATGTCATAGATATATAAAAATGAGGGTGAAACATGTCATGTGTTTCACTATGATTTACAGGGCAAACCAGCCATAATTGCTATATTGAATTGGGTTGGGTGTCATTGAGGTACTTGGTTTCTTACTGCCACAATCCATGGATAGCCCAAGTTCAATCACAAAACCCTTCGCTTTTGCAGATGGAAGGGCTTATATTAGCAAGTCCACAACCATATCCACGGCAATAAGAAAAATGAGGTAGACTAAGAACAATAGCACAATATAACACAAGAGCACTGAGACCGAAGCACAAAGCAAAAGACTGAGGGCCTAAGTGGGAAGTTAACTCAGTATGGAACATGGAATGCTATGGCACAACGAGTTGTGGGCTGGGCTAAAACTGACTAGAGGACTCTACTAATGCACAGAACTCTTACATATGACGTGTTAGTAACACGTGTATTGGGCGAGACGCCTGTCGTAGGCCCATCATCAGCTTACGGGCGATTATTTGATCAAGATGATATTGTGCCCTGCGATCTGATGACCGAGATCGCACTGATACCCCGGGCGATACTTCGAATATTGGCGCGGAGTGACGAGGGCGAATATGGGTAGATACACTATTATCCCAAAGGATGGGTGACAGGTCGACATTTCATCGCACATTTTGTGATGGCCAGAGCTGAGCGATTGGGACATGGTTAGAGATTCAAAAACAGTTTTCTACCAGTACTGCTTCATCTTGTGCCTCCCTATACAAAGCAGAATTCTTGTACCTTGTCTGACATGAATGCAAAATTTACTGTTGACATTCAAGTCGGAAAATCCTGGAGACAAAATTTCGTTCCATGATCTGTGTCGATGGTTCGATGCCAAAAGCCTCCCAAACAACCGAGTCGCACACGTTGAGGGCCACAAAAGAGAGCAAGGGTTCTTCGAGCAAGGTTACAATGTGAAGTCCAGACCTCCAGTTGACAGATTGAGAAGCGGACGCACACCTAGCGACTGGGTTGAGATGTCTGTGATAACTACAGTACCCAAGAGTAAAGTGATTGCTGAAGGAATTCCAAAATCAACCTGTTCTAGTGCTTACATATCAGCCACTTGTACAAGTGGAGTGTGAACCTACTGGCAGCCGTAGTGAGAAGAATCGACAAACATTGAGGAAAATGGAAAGAGTCACATTCACTTCACCCTCGAACGTCGGTCTCTATCTGAACGTGGCTTCAGGGCGCTTTGATAAAGTGTAGATCACCTGTGGGATGACAGAATGTGATCCAGAGGAGCGAACATGCAATTAGAGATTCTCCTTAACACCTCATTGGTATTTCAAAAGATTACCCCTCTTCCATGATTCACTAGGGTTCAGTTGGTATCCGGTAACGTGCATCCCCGATAACCAAGTGATGTATTTAACTGAACAGTCAGAGTCAACAAAAAAAAAAAAAATACAAAGCCCCAGACACAATTTAAATAGTATACTAATTTCCAGACACAAATGTATCGAGAAAATTAAAATAAAAAGGAAAACGAAAATCAAGAAATAAACTGTAGACATGCAGGTATACCCGCGAGGGGCTTATTAGCATCACTTGAAAGAGCAAGTGAATGTTTTGAGTCACGTTTGCTTCGACTGAAGTCGACATTCGGCGTTCGGTCGGAGGGAAGGAATATGCGCAAGGAGTCCTGACCGTTTATAGCCCAACGCAGAGGAGCAAACTGATGTTGAGGGTGCCGTTGGCTTCGAGTGAAGTTGGTCATGGACACAATGAGGTATTCCCAAAGTGTCCAAATCGTGTAACAAGTTACTCATAAGAGTAAGGTGTTTTTTTTTTTGATATCTACCAAGCTTTCAGGTAGTATTAGCCCTTGTTCTACACTTCATCTAACAGTGTCCATACCTGTCGATATCAATGGGCCCTCCAACAGATGTTGACAAATGCAAGAAGGGGAGCCTCACTCGCGGTCAAAACTGCTAGATGTCAGATCTCCATCATCTCGATATCCATATCCTCACACAGCCAAAGATCGATGTCAATATCCATTGCATCGCTTTGGGTCTCGTCGTCGGATGATGAGGTCCATTCCTCATCGAGATCCATTGCGTCATCGAGATCCATTGCGTCGTCGAGATCCATTGCATCATCGAGATCCATTGTGTCATGGTCGACGCTCAAGTCTGTGGTTAAGGGAGGGATGGGAGATTGTGTTGGAGATGGGAAGCGTAGGGGTAATGTATCGCTGCTAGCCCCAGAATGCGCCTCAACCACTGTCGCAGGAGTGATGGAAGCGACAGCCGGTTGTTGCACCTACACAAAATAAAGCGAGTAAGAAAAGTAGCTGGTAGAAAGCCGGAAGGAACACGTACCACGCCATTCGGATTCGTGCCGATTGTGACTTTTGCAAACGCGAGGCGATCATCCTCGAAGTTGGAAAATTGAATCTTTGGCGAGCTCGCAAGAGGCTCGCCACAGACGGAATCCTGAGGTGCCTGAACAATCGAGAATGTATAAGTTTCAGAGAGATCATGAAAAGGAAAAAAAAAGAAACAGACAGGAACGTTACCATCCTGACTCCCACCGATTGCAGCGTATTCAGCTCCGATGGAAAAAGCCTCAACTGGATCACCAGGACAATGATAGCCACGAGGAAATGTTGTCACAGGCACGGCATCGAAGGTTGCAAGGAGTTGTTTGGTCGCAACTGGTGAAGGCAGAAAAGGGTAAGAATGATGAAATCCGGAGGTGGACGTGAATTGAAATAAGCAACAATCCCAGGTCAGTACCAACTCAAATAAGACTGTCGCAACGCTGACTTACAAACTGCCTGCTCCAAATTCCTTATGGAAGCACAAAGGAATTGCTTCTCCGAACCCGAGTCGACAGCCGTAAACGGGTTCGTTCCCTGGGAAGAGAACGATGGCTAAGAAAGGGTGGTATCAAAAAACAATGTCTCTGACAGTCAGAGATAAGTACGCACCGGAGAAGGCACTGTGTCCGTGGTCCGGGCCTCATCGCTAAGGCCTTGAGCGCCGCCAACCTAAGGTAAATATAAGATAGGTGAGTCGCATAGTTCCCGGTGGCAGATGAGAAGATAACTTGCCTTGGGAATGACGCAGTCATCCACCGCGAGTAGCACGTCGGTCTATGAGTCGTTGGTTAATACGACGATGCCATACACTACGAAAAGAAATGCAGAATGGTACACACTTGTGGCTTGGCGGGAACGACAGGGTATGAGGGTTCGAGCGACGATGTCTCCCAAGCGCACAATACCTTGGCCTTCATCTTCAGCGATACGAGGAGTTTCTATGATGTTTTGTTTGATGAGACGACATCAC
Organism: Gomphus sp. MG54; assembly: GCA_003314385.1. Classification (NCBI taxonomy): domain Eukaryota; kingdom Fungi; phylum Basidiomycota; class Agaricomycetes; order Gomphales; family Gomphaceae; genus Gomphus; species Gomphus sp. MG54. Next base: position 5,200 of record QLPG01006973.1, on the reverse strand, counting down.
ACGATATGCAAAGGCATACACTCACTGCTAACGTCATTGGGGCACTCTTGTTGGTCTTGACCTTATCGGAAGGGAGTTAGTTATTACGATTGTATAAACGCGGAGGGACGCATGGCACACTCACGTCGTTGGAAGACGGCAGAAGAGTGGAAACCATTTTGGAAAGGGAGTGCATTTCGATGAGGTGGTGTGGGACGAAGTGGTGTGAAAGAAAAATATTTCTGTCTCAATCGGCAGACCCCGGTGGGATTGTATAAGGAAGGCGACAGGACACCCTAATTTGGGGGCAGTGCCGTGACAGATGTATTGTTTGTATAGAGAAATTTTTGATTTATAACATTTCAAACACCGCTGTGTTAGTAGCTACTCCTAGCGCTGGTGGCCTGACGTATCGAGTGATTAGCCGAACTGTGATTATGTCAGTGATGTCCCGACTCGGAGGTTTCGGCATCATGGCACAATGATTCCTACTTGTGACGAGACCAGTTCCAGGGGTGGGCCACCACGCTATTGGAACGCTGAAACTTTAAGACTGCTTGTGTAGCGAGGAGACCGACAGCGGGATTGGATCTGTCATCTTACCATGCTACCATGATGAGCGCATCCTCTGACCATCAAGAGCTATCTTAGAAATTGAATATGATGATTTCTTCAAGAAATTTGGCTTATTAATAAATACCTCCAGGTTACAAGGGTGTAATCAGTGAGTCTATATACTTTGATAAACTGCTTCAAATCTCCCGGCCAATTTCACAATTGCTTTCCTATATGTTTATATTCTGAGTTTGAGAAGTTCTAGAAAAACGAATTACAGTAATAAGGATTCCTACAAGTGAATTTCAATGAAAATGTTCTGATTGTGGCAAGTTTCTATGGTTGGCAATGGAACCAAACGGCTTATGTAAGGGTGCTGTGTTCTTACTGTGGTTTACAGGACAGGACAGACAAAGTCAACCAAAAATTTGACCTAGTTTTCTGGCTAAATCAGCTTTGTACAATTGATAATAGCCTATGAAAACAAGTATCTTGCATCAAAATAAAATAACTGGTATGAGCCAATTTTTCTCCAGAACTATTTTTATTTCAGACAGACTCAAAAGGGGTTTGAAAAAGCAAATTGCAAACCTGTTTCCCCAACTAACAAACTAACAACACAAAGTGCTGCATGGCTTGCATCCTCAGTCACTGTGATTTTTCAAATCAGAATTCTCATCTAGAGGCACTTATTTGCAATACAGGGCATGAATGTATCTTCTTGCCTAAATTTCATTGTGAGATGAACCCTATTGAAATGGCAAGTACTTATTTTATTATTTTCTTGCATTATTTTATGAAACTAAAACATGACAATAGTACTGGGGACATGCAAAATTATATCATTGTGTCAAGCGTCAGATACCGACGGACTTCGGTACTGCCGAGGGGTGTTGTCAAAAAGTCGGGCGGACTATGGCCACCTGCAGGCCAAGAGTAGTGGCGTTGGCTTCAATGTACTCGTGCATTGCGCCCTACTTGCCATGCATGCCACTGTATTTGCAACAGACAGATACTCGGGGGGATGCTGAGGATGCCGGCCCAAGTCGAGCACTTAACAGAAGAGAAGAAGGTAGAAGGGCCTAAGCCTAGTCGATACCCAGAATGAGGAAATATGTACATGCATGTCCTACTTATATAGGTTAAGAAGCGACATGTGGAATAAGGAATGTGGGACAACAAGGTATGCAGAGCATGTGGTCATTGTCCACAATGAACAAAATTAGAACAAGGAATGCAAAGCAGGGATAGAACAATAAAAGACAGGATAATAGGATTGTGACTCAAGATGGGACAATAGGGAGTGGCCGAGTATAAAAACAATGGGGTCGTGTCCAAGGATAATACAAGGACAGGAAGTCCTGAGGTGAAACGGACGGAGGAGTGTGAATGGCGGATGTGCCGAGCCGGGACCAGCGCACCAAGTGTTATGCATGCAACGCGGGCACTTGGTCATGGATATAGGATGATTGCTTGGTCGGCACTGCCGGCAGATGGGTCTCGGTACGTGGACTTGACACATTGAGAGATTGCAAAGAAGACATGTGAGGATGCAAAGACAGCAGCAAAAGAACTAGGGAATGGCATGGGTTAGGCCAAAACAAACAGGTTACTGGGTCAGGTGTCCTTGGATGTGGGTGCAGGTCAAGCTGAGAGCACCCACAACCCAGCCCTATTAGAATGTACAATGTATGTTCTATGCATCTGACAGGGATCCTGCTGATGTAATCCTGACTGCGGCTTAGCTAAGTGCCAGCAAGCAATTTTTTGGGTACTAACTACTGCAAGGGAGGTAGCCAAAGGGGAAGTAGTAGATCCTGGGGCAGGGGGACAGCGAGTAGATGCTGTAATTAAGGCAACCGTCAAACAGCGGGTAGACCGAGAGTCTGAGGCCAGACAGGCCAAAATGGTCAGACAGATGGATGCACGGGTGTCTGAAGAATGTGTGGAGAATAACGTCCTTGAGGATTTTGGAGCACCCATGGTTCAGGATTTGGGGGTTGTGGGAACTATGGAAATATCAGGGATCCTGGAGGTTACTCCACCCAGAGGGGATGGGGTCATGGAGACGAAGGGTGGAGGAGCAAATAAGCAGCCTAGAGTGGCCGAGGTATGTGCCGAAGATTTTTTTTTCTACTTTATTGCTTATTGGTTTTTTTTTTCTTTTTTGATTAGCAACAGGCGGTGACAGTAAAGCGACCAATCTCAACCATGTTCCAAATCAGACTCCATCGGCGCTCATCCCATATCACCTTTACTGTCACCACATCACACAGCCAACCATTCTATTCAGCCCTCTAATCTTCAGACTCCCATTATATCATCATGTCTTCTTCAGAGCTCATTCCCATGCAACACTACAACACCCAGGACACACGCATCCAGGCAGAACCATTAACATATCATTATCTTCGCGTACCCCCACCAGCACATTTCTCATTCAGAAGATGATCCCATCCAATCTACACTCAGTCATATGCGATAGGAGATGCAGTCTATTTCCCAGAAAGTCAAGAACCATACATATTTCTTGGAATGACATCTAGACCAGCATATCATGATAGGAGTAGAGTGGAATACGAGGCAGAGTTCAGGGCACCATCCCATCCTAATTACCCCGCCCACTCCATTCAACTCTCTCTTAAACACAAAATGAGAGTGCACGACCGTATACCCATTAGTCCTCCTACTCTGTCAAGTGTCGGATACTGACGGACTTCGGTACTGCCGAGGGTTGTTGCTGAAGGGTCAGGCGGACTATGGCCAAGTCCTGCAGGCCAAGAGTAGTGGCATTGGCTTCAACGTACTCGTGCGTTGCGCCCTACTTGCCGTGCGTGCCACTGTATTTGCAACAGACAGGTACTCGGGGGGATGCTGAGGATGCCGGCCCAAGTCGAGGACTTAACAGAAGAGAAGAAGGTAGAAGGGCCTAAGCCTAGTCGATACCCAGAATGAAGAAGTATATACATCCATGTCCTACTTATATAGGTTAAGAAGCAACATGTGGAATAAGGAATGTGGGACAATAAGATATGCAGAGCATGTGGTTATTGTCCACAGTGGATAAAATTAGAATAAGGAATGCAACGTGGGGATAAGACAATAAAAGACAGGATAATAGAATGTGTCCAAAGATAGGACAATAGGAGGTGCCAGACTATAAGACAAGGCTGGTAACCGAGGATAGTACAAGGACAGGAAGTCCCGAGGTGAAACAGACCAAGGGGAGGGCGTGTGGGTGGTGGATGTACCGAGCCGAGACCGGCATTTCAAGTGATGTGCATGCAGCGTGGTCGCTTGGATGTGGAACTAGGATGGTTGCTCGGTCGGTACTGCCGACGGATGGGTATTGGTACATGGACTTGACATACTCCCAGACCCCCATCCTTGGATTGGATACTGGAGAAATTGCGGAAGATATGTTGCCTGTGACCTGGAAATACTCCGAGATGACTCAGTCCCCTGACTCATCCTAAGGCCCCTCAGGAGTAGTAGACAAGGTTGTTAGATGTTTATTGGTGGACTTCCTTATTGTTTCTTTTATATGTTTCCCCTTTTCTTGGCATGACTCAGACCTGTTTCCTATTCTGTTAGTCTTTTCTCATTATTATTCATCATCCTTACCTTTTTGGTTAGTCTCCCTCTATCATAGCCCCTAGCCCCTATTTGTGCAGCCTCGATGCTGTACCATTCTCCAGAGTTTCTCCATAGTTTCCTCTTTTGTATACTTTGTTCTCGTGCTTTGTCATTCAACTGACATAGCCAACCTCTCGCATTGTTTTGCATTGTTGCTTGGTTTTTGTATATAAAGGCCTCTGGCTCACCTCTGTAATAACAAGTTCAAGTTCACAAGTTAAAGCCCCAAGTCAAGTCTTCAAGTCCAAGTCAAGACTAGTCTAGAAACGTCTAGACTATTGTATTCAAGTCCCAAAGTCAAAGTCCAAGTCTTAGTCAGCATGACACATTCGCGTCTCATCAAGGTCACGTCCCTGTCACATCACACCGTATTTCCTTCACTTTCTATTTTCGTTCATACATTGCCGAGTTGCAGAACCTATTCCTGCTGTGCCAAACGACTGTGCTAGATCCTGCCAGAGAAAAGGACCGGTGCACGCAGGCTTTTAGGTATTAATTACCTAGAGCAACTCTACAGCGGCCGATGAAGAGGGGTCCCCAATTCTACGCCCTCTATGCAAGGAGTGTAAGAGGTGGGATCGCGAGTGTAGCGTCTCGGGGCCGGGTTCCACGTGCTGGGAATGTAAACGGCGCAACGTCAGGTGTAATCTGGCTGTACTGCGGGATTCTCAGGCCAAGAGTCTTCCAGACGATGATGAGGGAGATAGTGGTCAGGAAGACGGAAGTCAGACCAAGAAAGTGGAGGAGCTGTTAATGAAGAGGCCAAGGTGGGATGATGCTGTACAGTCCATCGATCGTGAAGTGGCTCTGAGGCCCAGCAGGCGATTGGTGACTGTGGAAGTCTCTCTGCTTGAGGGATCAGGATCTCAGCCTCTTGTTGAGGTCTGGGAGGATCTGTTACAGGAGCAGATATGGATGGGTCAAGTCCTTATCCACATGGTGGAAGGGCTTCGGATGGTTGGTCGCATGATTGTGTCCTTGGGTTAGGATTGGCGCGGGGTGTTGGGAGGTTCGGGAGGTCCGGACGGAG
>QLPG01006972.1:0-12090 GCA_003314385.1 Gomphus sp. MG54 | reverse complement strand
GACTTGGCCGGTTCCAACCGTACCATCAGTAGTACTGAGGCCTGACACAAGTGACTTATATATGGCTTGGTCACTTGCACGGAAATAGAATGACTGTTCAGTCAGCACTGCTGAGTTACTGGATACTTGGTACATGTACTTGACAGTGCAACACACAAGTTAAAGAGCTGCTATTGCACTCAATTCTAATAACTTGTTTGCTTTTTTAACTAATGTAGTACTTCACTCAAGAAGGTGTGTTGAGAATATTATGAGTTTGCACCACAATGTGTCATATGATTTGTTTGCATCACATAAGTTATCCAGTAGTTAAAATTTTCCTTTATTGAATTATAACCATCACCATGTTCAAACTGCTTGCTTCAGGGGAAATTCAACACTGAGATCAAAAGTTTCCAAACATACCATGACCCTAATGTCAAGCAGGACATCGGCCCATCTACTAGTCATGAGAGTAGCTCTGCTTTTGCTGGTTACGGTGTTGAGTTGGCATCGTACTTCATGTTTCTTTTTCTCCAATTTGGGCTGGTGTGCCATTGGTGTGAAACCACAGTTACTATACAGTACAGGACAAGCAAACTCAACCAATTTGGTTTTGAGTGATTGGGGATTTTTTGTGCCAAACTAATGTTAGATTCAGATTCAGAATGTTAAAATACATCCAAAAAACATGTTCCAAAGTTTTTCCAATGAGTTTTAAATGTGGCCAAATTTTTAGGCATTTTCAGTGCAATTTTTCACTCCAAATCTCATTGTCATGACATAAATTTTAGTTAAGTATAGCTTCAATTGACATCATAGCTTGTTCAGTAACTATGCAGTGATAGGTTTACTTTCTAATAGCCCAAGCAGCTGCATTCTCAGTAAGTCCCTTGCAATATACAGCCATAAATTGCCAAGAATGATTTATAAACCACCATATCACATCAACTGGGCATGCATCAAGGTATTCTTTTGCCACTGTCTTTGCATCTCCAAATGTCTTCTTTGGAATTTCTTGATAATGGAATTTTGCCCATCCCCAGTACTATTGTCATATTTTAGTTTCATGAAATAATGCAAGAAAGTAATAAAATAAATACTTGCCATTTCAATAAGGTTCATCTTACAATGAAATCTAGGCAAGAAGATACATTCATTCCCTACATTGTGAATAAGTGCCTCCAGCTGAGAAATGCCTCCAGCTGAGAAATTTGATTTGCAAAATCATCTTAGTGACTGAGGATGTGAGCTATGCAGTAGTTTGTGTTGTTAGCTGGGCAAACAGGTTTGCACTTTGCTTTTTTGCCTCGAACATTGAAACCACTTTCTTCAAGAACTGTTTTGAGTCCCTTTGGTTCCCCATTTACTGTGGTCATTTTTTGTACCTGGCCTCAGAATGAATGGTTTGGATTAGATTGGGGAATTATGGTATCTTCCTGTTTGCATTGCTTGTCTCTATCAAATTCATTCATCTCAAAGGCTTTGAGAGCATCTGGGGCAAGAGATCTATGAGCAGAAGACTGATCATAAAAAAATAATGCAATGTACCCAGGAAACTGCTTTTCAAAAACAGCAATTGTATAGAAAATCTGTGCCAATAGTTGTTCTGCATCCTACCATGCATTGCCATTTGATCCAGGGTAAATAATTATGTGTGCTTCATCAAGAATTTGCCTTCCTTATCAGTGTAGACAAGGCAACCAGTTTCAGGATTGATATATTCTGATACATGTATAAGTCGGCCTCTTCTTTTTTTTTGCAGAACTGTCTGGCCTAGCTTAAGCCTGAAAATATTGATTTATATAAGTTATAAAATTCATTTCATATAAATATAGTAAACCATACCAAGCTGATGACTTGTATTCATTTGGATGGAAACAAGACTCATCTTGAAAGTTAGGAATGATTTCTTTCTCGCTATCCTGTAATGTTGGAGGAATTTTTGTAAAATTTCCTTCATCATCCTGGACCCACTTGGCCATTCTTTTCTGGTACATCTCCATCAGTGGCAAAAATATGTTCTTGCAGTACTCAACCACATCATTGCATTCATGGCCATCCATATAAACCCCCTTTTTAAGAGCCTTGTGGTGCCCCCTAGCTTAATTAAACAATGATGTGAAGTACAAAGACCAATTGGAATTTTTGGGGTGATTGAGAGGCTAGGAAGAATTACTATGGTAACTGTGTCTTGAAATGCTTTTGGAGTGACCTGCTAGCAGTTTGGGAAGAAAGACATCGCCAGGCCAAATCTATAGCCACTTGTCAAGTACACATACCAAAACCCTGGTAATTTGGCAGTGCTGACCAAGCAGTCATCCTACGTCTATATACAAGTGTCCATGCCACATGCACATCACTTGGTATGCCAGTCTCAGCTTGGCACATCCACCACCCACATTCCTTGCCCATTACCCCTCATATACTCTATGCCACTCACCATCCATTAATCCCACCATTCCTACTCCTCATTCCTCGATCCTGTCAGGATTCGGTAATGCCAAAATATTGGTTAAGTCCTGCAAACCATTCTGGAGTGGCTAGGCTTCAACATGCTCATGTGTTGTGCCCTGCTATTCTGTGCGTGCTACTAATTTGGGTAGTGGGAGGAGCCTCGTGAGGATGCCGACGAGGTGATAGGCATGTCTGAGGTCGATTTTAGTGTATATATGAGCTTTCTTTGGGGCATCTAAGAGGTCAGAAATAAGGGGAAGTGGATAACGGTCCTTCTTTGTGATTCTGTTTAGACTGCGAAAGTCTACACAGAGCCGCAGGGAGCTGTCCTTCTTGCGTACGAATAGTACTGGTGCACCGTGTGACGAGCCTGAGGGTCAAATGAAGCCCATGTTGAGATGCTTGTCGATGAAGTCTCGTAGTGATTGGAGTTGGGATACTGAGAGGGAATAAATGGGACCAAGAGGGGGCGAAGTGCCGTCCTCAAGGTTGATCTTGAGATCGTAGGGTCTATGGGGAGCTAAAGAATTACCACACTGTTTACTAAAGACATCAGCGAAGTCATGATAGAATTCTGGAACATGCTGTTTAATGCTATCCAGGTTGTCAGAAGAGTCAACCGTAGTGGAGCCTCAAGCATATTTGTCGAGATCTGTGAGGTTGAGTTGGAAGGCCTGCAAACCTTCTAGTTTGCAGGCGCGAACAAACACTTCTGCATTAACTGGGGCTATCCGTGGAGCCTCCAACTTCAGAGATGGCGATGGATTGCTAGGAAGCGGGGTGCTGGACTGTGAAGCAGCAGTTGAGGCCTGAGGTGCTAGAACGGTGGTCGGTTTTGAAGTCTTGAAAGTTATACTGCCCAATACCCAGTCAATCGATAGATTGTAGCGGGTGAGCCAGTTGAAGCCAAGTACTGCGGAGCAACTGCCGTCCAACGTTGTCACATAGAAGGTGATGTTCTGAAGTTCGCTGGTCAGAAATTGGATCGGAATTGTCATAGTCTGAGTAATGACAGAGTTAGTAGAACCGTCAAATAATTTCAACGGAATAGCAGGAACTGAATTAGTAGGCAAAGAATATTTCTACACAATTCGTGATTCAATAAAGCAGTCTGAAGAACCACAATCTAAGAGAGTAACAAGAGGAAGTTTGGAAATAAGAGAACAAGACAGATTAAGTATAAGCGAAGTTTTCGAGGTTTCAGAAGTAGAATATACACGAGAAATAGCAGAATTAGAAGAAAGGGCGTTCAAGAACAGCACGTGAGAGAGGCTAACGCAATCCTCAGCTCATGCATCTCTGAGGCTGCAGCTCATTTTTTCGACTCCGACGCTGTATTTTCTTCAGCATTGGTGTTAGACGTGCTTGCCTTGGTCACGCGTGCTTTCGTCATTTTCTTGTTATTGTTGGAGTTGTTGGATTTGTTGTTGTTAGAAGAAGAGGTCAATGAAGATTGGGAATTGGATTTGGGACAGTCCTTGACCATGTGACCTTTTAAAGCACACAAGAGACAAAGCCCCGCATCGATTCGCCTTTGACATTCTTCAGGCAATAGCTTCCCGTCTTTTCCAAGCTTGGACGCAATGTCGTTAGCGTTGTTGTTATTGTTGGAAGACTTATCATTGCCGTTCTTCTTCCCCCCCTTCTTACTCTTCTTGTTGTTTGAGTTATTGGAGTTGGAAGAAGACTGATGGTTGTTGTTGGAGTTGGAGTTGGATTTGGATGAGGACCCATTTGGCTTTGAAGGATTTCCAAAGTTGTCATACTCCTTGCGTTCCCAGTATCTGCTGTCGATCTCGAGAGAGTATTGTCTGAGCTCAGCAAGAGTTTTAAAATGAGGGAAGTTAAGGAGGCTGTCCTTGATACGTCTGGCCAACCCCTTGTATGCCGCATGTGCGAGGGTGGCGTCGTTCCACTGAGTGCGAGTGGAGGCTCTGGCAAAGTCGATGAAGTATCATGCCGCACGATGGTTGTCCTTCATAACTATCTTGCTGAGCTCAATTTCTGCTTGCGCAGTGCTGTTGAATGGACCAAAGTTGGATTCCAACTCTTGACGAAAGTCCCTCCAGACCTTAAGCCAGCTAGGCTCAGGTTGGATCTCGCCAAGAATTGCGGGTTCGAAATATTGGAGTGCAGGGCCGGTGAGGTACGAGATGGCATATTGGACCTTTGACCCATCCGTCAAGAATGCAGATGGACGGTCTCGAAAGTTCAGCGTACATTGTAAGAAGAATGTTCGCAGCTTAGCTTGATCCGTTCTGTCGTAGACCTCCGGCTCCCGAACTTTGGCATGGTGGCCAGGGTTTGTAGAAGATCTAGCAGGTTGTTGGGCTAGTCGGTCAACAAGGGCTTTGACGATCTTATCCGAGCTGGATGAGGAATTAAGAGTCGAGGAATTAAGGTTGGCATTAGGATTAGAAACATGAGTGGGGTTCGGATTTGAGATTTGAATGGGATTCGGATTTGAAACTTGAATGGGGTTCTGAATTGCATCGTTGTCATCATCGTTGTCGTTGAGAGGGTCTTCTTTGTCATTGTCCTCAGGTTCAGGAGGAGCGTTCTCCCCTGACGGGCCATCTTCGCGAATTGAAGGTTGTGCGGACAGCCGTCGAAGTGAGGAAATTTGCTGCAACTGACTAGGGACCTCGACGATGAAGGGCAAATTGCGAGTAGTGGATCGGGTGTTCATAATGGTTCGTAATATGCGAGGAGAAGGTGCGATCAAGCGTGGCAGTCAGAAAATACTGTTACCATAGTGAAAAAGACGTAATCGTAATATATTGTAATCTCCCAATGGCGAAGTTATTGGCGAGGTTTGGAGTTGGGGTTGGCTTCAACGTGCTTGCGTTGCGCCCACTTGGATCACACGGTCCCCAAATTTCGTAATAGCGAGGAAGACGGAAGTAACAGAGGATCTTAGTCAGAATCAGGATTGATTTTCTGACTGAGGACTGAACTAATAGTACAAGGCCTTTTATACTACTTTCTAATCTATTAGGAGTCGAATAGATTCCTATAATAGAATGAGAAAGCCGAGGAAACGGAAAAGCGAGAAACAGAAATACTACGTCCCAATAATGATCTCCTCTGTGACATTGTTGAGTGACATGTCACTCAGATTCCCAATGAAGTTACCCTAAGGACGTAATAGCAGATTTGGATATAAAGGAGTGAACGGAATTGCGAACAGATGAAAAGGAAATGAAACGTAATGAAAGATATTAAACGTAAATGAGTTCAGAATTGAAAAGCGAGCATGTGGAATGTGACGTAAATGAGTGGAGTGATTTGACAGGAGTACATGATGCCAAGATGGATACACGAGGTGCATATAGTCTGTGGGCTGAGGGCGTAAATGTTGAATAGCGAGCGAGGGCGGAGTTGGGCTGAGTGGGCTGAATTGAATAGTCGGCTTGCCGGCATATGGTTCTTGACAGACCCCCCTCCTACAAACCCCTTCAAAGCTTCTAGAAACCCCTCTGGAAGTATCTAACTAAGCATCTGACACATGGACTTAACAGTATATTCATACTCACACTCCTGATCGTCATGAGCTTGAGACCCATCACACATTTACAAGCCTTACAGACAATTACCCAGGTGTCCACCTGCCATGCATATGTCCCCTAAGAACTATCTATCCCTGGGCCCAGTGTTCAGATGCCTCAGACATCTGTACACCCTTCATCCAACTCCAGATTCTCAAGTATGGACCTACACATGTGCTCGAATATGACCAACCCATTCCTCATGAACCACCCCCCAGTGACTCATCAATTGTCACCCTCAGAGATGCCATCCAGCTCAGGACCATCCTCAGTACTGCTATCAACTTTGGGACTACCATTCACAGTACCACTCCCTTTTGCATCTCCCCCCTACGTACCACCTCCCTTCACACCACCTCCACTTGTTACACCACTACCCATAGCACCACCACCAATAGCACTACCACCCATAGCACCTCCATTTGTTGCACCACCACCCATTACATTACCACTTGTTGTACCACCACCACCACCACACATCGTACCACCACCTGCTGTATCACCCTCTGTTGCCCCACCCTATGTTGTACCACCCATCGCAGTACCACCACCTCCTGTACAACCAGGAGGGGCCCCCACCTTAAGACCAAACAATATGCTTGATTGACCTCACCCAGGCCATTGTCATGCTGGTAAGTAATCTGACCAGCCCCAGAAGCTTAGCCCCCCATACTGCCAAGGTCCAGGACCCAGATACCTTCAACAGATCTGATTCGAGGAAACTACAAGCCTTCCTAGTGTAATGTAGCCTAAACTTCTGTGACTGCCCTGATGCTTTTAACTCCGATAGCACCAAGGTAACCTATATACTATCATATCTGACCGGTACCACCCTAGACTGGTTTGAACCAGCCCTCACTGCCCCCGATGAGCCAGACTGGCTCTATAACTATGACAATTTCATCTCTGAACTCAAGACCAACTTCAGCCCCCATGACCCAGAAGGAGAGGCCAAAGCAGACCTCAAGAACCTCCGCATGTGTGATAACCAGCATATTACAAAATATATAGTCAACTTCAATTAACTAGCCACCCATGTCCACTGAGGTGATGCTCCACTCCGTCACCAGTTCTACAACGGACTTCCCATCAGGATCAAGGATGAGATTTCCAGAGTAGGGAAAACCCCACTCGCTGCACTAACTCTGCCTCGTGTCACAATCCATCAACACCTGTTATTAGGAACGACTATTGGAAGTCGCCAGGGAATCCTCCTCCACCCGGAACTTTGACCACCCCTACAACAGAGGGAAGGCCCCTGCAAACATGTACTCAGCCCCTAATATGGGCAATAAGATGGCCAACCCAGGCCAACCTGCAACCCCGTCCAGTAGCAGCAGGACTACTATGGACCTTTCATCCAAACTCGGCAAAGACAGAAAACTTACACCCAAGAACGGCAATGCCACTTCAAACAAAACCTCTGCCTCTTCTATGGTAGACCTGGCCACACAGCCAAGGAATGCCCAAGATCCACCACCACAGTCACCAAGGGACTCACAGCCTCCATAATAGAAGAAATCAAGGAGAAATCAGAAGCAACAGATGCTTCAGAATCCAAAGAATAGAAGTACAGGCCTCCGACCCTAGCACCAGTTGTTCATGTTGGACACCCATGATGCCACTACAGAGTAATACAATCAATGCATCCACTCTCTCAACCCTGAACACTCATGAACTCTGTCAAGACCTACAACTTTGCAATCATGATTCTGACATCTCTCTTATGCCTGCAAAATCATCAAAAAAATTGACCCATTTCATAGAAACACCTCCGACCCTCCCAAATCCATCAGACTCTAGTTGCTCGGCCATCCTTGGACAACATACACTCAGCTGCTACGATCCATTGATTGATAGGCATTGAGTAAACACTCTGTTCAGATTTTCTGTCCCAACTAATTCTTGGTACCACTGAGCCCACAGTTTCCACTCAGTGCTCAACCCAACCCTCTGAAAATTCCACTCAGGAACTATGACCAACATGGACCCCCTACCATTCCTTAGACAAATGGTACAATGTGTAAATTTTTCTTCAGACTAGAACCTGTTGATACATGATTAAATACCTATCACTGAACCATTGACATGGGTTAAAACCATGGACTTTTGAGAATTGTAGGACATCCTCTAAACTTCCACAGAAGGCCTCACTAGCATCTGGGCAATGAATCCATGACCCTCTGTTAGATTGTCTAATCCCACATACTATTCATATCTCTAATTAAGACATTAATTAGAGATATGAATAGTATGTGGGATTAGACAATCTAACATTCTCATCACCATGACCACCATGGCTCTAACCATGAAGACAACCTAGTTAGACAATGAGACGTCTACCCTAAAGAGGGAGAAAGCAACTGACAAACCTGTATCAACTTAGAAAAAGTCAAGGGTACTCAATCTAACTTCAGACGCCTCCAACACCCCCTTGGAAAGAACCACCAACCACCAGCTAGGACCTTATATGACAATCACAACTCTAAAACAAGACTACAGGTTGAGCCATGACCAAACATATTTCATTCCTTATCAAACCACATAGAATCCTCCAAGTCTGGATCGGACTCAGCAGGATTGGAATAAGCGAATAGACCCTTATTCTGCTTCAGCCCCTGAGCCTTCCCTTCAGACCTTTCCACCTCCTTGTTGTTTCCTTCCCTACTTATCACGACCATACATCGTGCTTTAACCTACTTGGCAGTACCGACCAACCGACCCCCACTCACATCATTCCATGGTGTATGGTTTTGGTTCGGTACACCCGGTTATTCACCCGGTTCATTATCCTTTTCCCCAACCCCTATTCGTTATCATCCCTACACTCCTTTCCTTTCCCCCTCACTCATTTACCCATGGGACGTTCACTATTCCCTGCCACTCACTCATAGCCTTATTGTTTTATTCTCGGCCATTCCTTATTGTTCTATTTCTTTCCCACAATCTCACTGCTTATATTTCATTGTCTTACCCTCTCATTATTCTATTCTACTCATTGTGGACTATACCTCCACATGGTCTTCATACCTTATTCTTTTTTCCATGTCTTATGCCACCCTTATTCCACATTCAGCCTCTCAGCCTATATAAGTAGTGGATACATGTACATAGTTCCTCAGTCTGAGTATCAACTAGGTTTACCCTCCCTACTCTCCTCCTTCTGTTCAGAAGTCCTTGCTCAGGCCGACATCCTCAGCATGCACCTGAGTATCTGTTCTTGTTACAAGTTAGTGGCATGCACAGGAGGCAGGGCGCAACGCACGAGTACGTTGAAGCCAAGCCACCCTGACCAGCCTGCAGGACTTGACCGGTTCTGACAGTACCATCGGTAGTACCGAGGCCTGACACTACTTGACCCTGGCACTGGACCTGCCACCCCAGTAGACCACCTTGCTTTGGGCATCCAATCCTCCCCATCCAAGTCATGCATCAGAATTGCCCAACCCCTTGCTTCCTAAGGACTCCAGAACCCTCCATGACCCCAAGGCCTCCATTCCCTATGCCTCTGATCGTCTAACAGGAGAGCATTCTGCATCTCAGAATTATCCACCCCTCACTTCACCTTGTCCCCAAGGTCATCAAGTCTTTCGACAATTCAACTTTCCATTCAGGACAGACAGTCCCAGATCTTCTTCAAAGCAGCCACAATCTCCACACATCCAACCTTCAGGGATAAAGGAACCACCACCTCAACCTTCTTCTTTAAAGAGGATGTTTTGAGAACCTCTGCCTCTTCTCAAAGCTGTTGTTTTCCAGATACCTCCCCGACAACCAAGACCCCATCAATCTTGCACCTTGTCCTACTGTTTTGACAAGGGATGCAAGTCTTGACCCACGTAGTCTACTGGCAATTCCTCCCCCACTTGCAACAATAATTGCAGGGTTTCTCCCTCAAAAACATAGGGACCTCTGGAACGGTAGCCTGACAATACAAGTCAGGCCATTGTTAGGTCAGTGCCTAACAACTAGATTCAAAGGGTCCAAGACCCACCTCCATTCTGGCAGCCTACGCATCACAAACCAGTTGGTTCATAAAGGATTTTTGGGCCTTAGTAATGTACCCAAACAAATTTTGCCATTGTAGGATAGGTCTGTCTGTGTCTAAATCTTTTTCCCTGGCCTCAATTTCTATAGCTAAACTTTTCACCATTCAAGCCTGGCAAACCTCCTCCCTTATTTTCAGGGGTCCTGTCAAGTACACATACCGAGTCCCATTTACTCAGTAGTGCTGACTGAGCAGCCATCCTATGATTCACGTCCAAGTGTCCACACCGCATGCATATCACTTGGTATGCCAGTCTCGGCTTGGCACATCCACCACCCACATGCCTACTCCTTACCCCTTGGTCCGTCTCACCTTGGGACTTCCTGTCCTTGTCCTACCTTGGTCACAGCCCTTGTTTTATAGTTGGGCACTTCCTATTGTCCTATCCTTGGCCACATTCTATTATCCTACCCTTTATTGTCCTATGTTGTGACGAGGGGTGGAAGGAGCAACGGACTTACACGATGGAATATGACACACGATCGCACCGGGACGTATATACGCGGTATCTGAAGGGAGAGAATGACGAAATATGAAGGATTTCCGATTGAGACAGGATCTAGGTATAAGCACTCACCATCAATGATGAAGATTTAGGTGTATAGCACAATTCAATGGATCGCGCGGCCGATGACGTGGAGGAACGATCAAAAGATAGGGCGCCGACCCTGCATTCGGATTGATAATGCCATTGCCATATTAGGAAAACATTCTATTATCGTAGTACGACCAATTTATGTATAAAATCTCAGTAGATAGGACAACAAAATAATAATAACAACTTTTCGAGCCCCATCCATTTTCTCGATCAACCGAATCTTCAACCAAGCGTATATTCAAATTATCATCCTATCCCCGTTTTACATTCCTTCATTCTAATTTTGCTTGTTGTGGACAATAACCACATGCTCTGCATACCTTATTGTTCAACATTTCTTATTCCACATGTCACTTCTTAACCTATATAAGTAGGACATGCATGTACATATTTCCTCATTCTGGGTATTGACTAGGCTTAGGCCCTTCTACCTTCTTCCCCTCTGTTAAAGTCCTCAACTCGGGCTGGCATCACCAGCATTCTCCCGAGTACCTGTCTGTTGGAAATCAGTGGCATGCATGGCAAGTAGGGCGCAATGCACGAGTACATTGAAGCCAATGCCACTACTCTTGGCCTGTAGGACTTGGCCATAGTCCGCCTGACCTTTTGGCAGCACCCTTCGGCAGTCCCGAAGTCTATCAGTACCCAAAGCTTGACAGGTCCTTAGAATGTGCACATAGCCTCAACACAGAAGCAAATCAAAAAGTACCACATTAATGGTAGTACAAAAAAAATCATAAAAATAGACAAAAAATCTGAAAATATTATGAATGATATTAGATGATTGTTATTGAAAAATATAAGAAAAATAATGATTTTAAAATATATTTAGCTTAACATGAGGGTAATTGACCTAACAGAGTGTTACATATAGTCAAAGAAATTGGGATGAATGACCTTGACATGTTATAGGGTACTTACCCCCAGCTAGGCTCTAAGGTATGCAGACCCAAACCCCTGGTTGCCAGCCTACATTGTCGGTATCTCAGCTTGGCATCGTGCAGAACTACAGTCGGCTTGGCTGACTTGAGAAAAGTGCATCTTATGCCTGTCTCTTCCTCAGCTCATAGGTCTCCTTGGTCTATGTCCCATCACTCTCTGCTCTTCAGTCTCAGTTCAGTCTGGAAAAAGGATTGTCCCCTGACAATGGAAGATATTACCTACGGAGAGTTTAACAGAATGATCACCAGAAGACTTGAGAAGGTCAGGGAAATGTTTAGAACAAATTTTTAAAGATGGTACTAATGCTAACACCAATAGAGGATGATATCTGACAAGTAGTTGGGCCAGAATTAAGTTTAGAAATGACTATGTTGAGTTTATCAACAGACAGAGATCTCATGGAATAATGTGGTTGAAGTTCTGGAGTTATTGATGCTTGTTTGTACCACTTGAACTTTTTATATGTCATATGAATTCTAGTCTTCCAACCAATCACTAAGAGATAGAAGCTTATATGT
>QLPG01006970.1:0-21854 GCA_003314385.1 Gomphus sp. MG54 | reverse complement strand
TATTTTTAAAAAAAATGGCTTGTTCGATTGACTTCATTTTGATGTTAGATACTTCATTTAATGGTCTACTATCGATTTCAACGAGCAGATTTCGCCAGAAAATTGGGTCGAAATTTTTGGTTGAGTTTGCTTGTCCCATACTGTAGTTATGTTATTGTTAGCGTCCAAGTTTGCGTCAGGTCTGAGCTGACGTAAGTCGGTCCGAGTCGTGTGTTCGGAGTCATAAGGACTTGGCTTCAACTTTAATGTTGCGCCCTCCTTGATTGTCAGTCCTTTATTTCGGAGGTTCGGAGAAGATAAGTTTTCGGAGTTCAAGAGTGAGTGGGAATACAAGTCGATATTCGAACTAAGGTATATGTAAAAGGCAACAAATTCCCACAGTGATGTGTTCTTTCAACTGGGCCAAAAGGCCACTATGCCAGGTTATCTGGCATTAGTCTGTGGGCACTATTTAAACAGCAACTTGTTACTTGTATTCACCAACCATTGCAATGGTATGTAACAGTATAGTACAGAAGTCTGGAGGTATTTATACATACGGTCCTTATTGTAACTAATTAGGAATGATCAAGGGAACAATAAGATGAATGAAAACAGAGTACAAGAGAAATATACATTGGTGTTACAATAAGACTTATTGTTCGACGAAAAAGGAAGATGTCCGAAGTCCGAGGCTAACGATGCTGGTCAGACTTGGAGGTGGTAATGTAGGTTCGGACTTGGTTCGGAGTAGGGTTCTTTCGTAGCACCCTATATCGGATGTCTGGGATGTCGGAGTTATCGCGGATATGACAGTTATGGCCCATACTCTCAATAAACCCATACCAGCCCCCACAACCACCCACACCTTTTCCAGGACTTTTCCAATTGCTCAAAGTCTGAATAACCGATTTCCGACAATCCGATATATCATTCTGAGGTTCCGTGTTCCCAAACCTCCGAAGATTCTGAAGTCAAGGTTCCACTCCTTTGATAGACGATGTGCAGGATCATTGCGTACCTCACTCCTTGTTCTTTGTTTTATATTGCCCCTTGTACTCTCTTCCCCCCCTTGTCTTTACTTGGTAAAAGATAGTACAAGAACTAGATACATGTATATCAGTCACCAGTTGACTGGACTATTCGCCAGTAGGAATATCAACTTAATACTGTGTCGTAGTTTCCGATTAAGTTCTGGTAAACTTTCCGACTTTCCAAAATTAGGGACAGATAATGGAGGAGGGCGCAACACATAAGTTGAAGCCAAGTCCCTACGACCTCAAACCACCTGTACCACCCTATACCGTGAATAGTCCCAAGACCCCCAGCGTTCCCGACTTCCGTCCGCTCCGATTCCGACCCCGATTCCGATCCTTCGCCCCCGCCCTCGGAATATGAATTCCCCCTTCAGAAACCTTTTGGAACCCTCCTGTCAGGAGTCGGATACTGACGGACTTTGGTACTGCCGAGGGGTGTTGTCGAAAGGTCGGGCGGACTATGGCCAAGTCCTGCAGGCCAAGAGTAGTGGTGTTGGCTTCAACGTACTCATGCGTTGTGCCCTACTTGCCGTGCGTGCCACTGTATTTGCAACAGACAGATACTCAGGGGGATGCTGAAGATGCCGGCCCGAGTCGAGGACTTAACAGAAGAGAAGAAGGTAGGAGGGCCTAAGCCTAGTCAATACCCAGAATGAGGAAGTATGTACATACATGTCCTACTTATATAGGTTAAGAAGCGACATGTGGAATAAGGAATGTGGGACAACAAGGTATGCAGAGCATGTGGTTGTTGTCCACAACAAACAAAATTAGAACAAGGAATGCAAAGCGGGGACAGAACAATAAAAGACGGGACAATAGGGTCGTGACTCAGGATGGGACAATAAGGAGTGGCCGAGTATAAAACAATGGGGTTTCGTCCGAGGATAACACAAGGACATGAAGTCCCGAGGTGAAACGAACCGAGGAGTGCGGATGGTGAATGTGCCAAGCCGGGACCGGCGCACCAAGTGTTATGCAGGCAACGCAGGTACTTGGTCGTGGATATAGAATAATTGCTCGGTCGGCACTGCCGGCGGATGGGTCTCGGTACGTGGACTTGACACCTCCAAAAACCCTTCTGGAAGTCTCCAGCTAAGTGCTGACACACGGATTTAACAAGTTACAAGCACCTCAGTGAACTCCCCATTCACTGAGGTGCACATTCTTCTCTCTACATAGACAGACTAAGCTTACCATCTCAAAGCTTGTCTATACTTAGGTAGGCTAATAGCATGTGCTTTGAACTCCCCATTCACTGAGTTTGTCTGTGCTTAGCTACTGTGCTTAACTCCAACTAAAGAATAGCATGGTTTATGCCAACCCACATGGGTCACTGGGTCAGGTGTGCTTGGGTTTGGGTGCAGGCAAAGCTGAGAGCACCCACATAGGGAATGGCACAGGTCACCCATGGGTCAAATGTGGGTGACCTGCACCCAACCCATGGGAAACCCAAACCCATCAACCCATGGGTCAATGGGTGTTAGGTGCAGCTGCACCTGCACGCATGTGGCATGTGCATGTACAGCACATTCATTGCATCACATGCATGTTTGTTGTATTTTTTGTGTTCATGGCAGTGCATGTGTTTATGTTGCATTTGTTGCATTCGTGGCATTGCATGTGCATTTGTTGCATTCGTGGCATTGCATGTGCATTTGTTGCATTCGTGGCATTGCATGTGCATATGGTGCATTTGTGGTGGCACGTGCATGTAAGGTGCATTTGTCGTGTTCATGGTGTTGCATGCTGTTAGGAACCATACGCCAGCATACCCGACTATTCATTTCAGCCCACTCAGCCTAACTCTGCTCTCGCTCGCTATTCAACTATACACCCTCAGCCTACAGACTATATGCACCTCGTATATCCACCTTGGCATCACATGCTCCTGTCAATTCATTCATTCCATTTATGTCACACTCCATATGCTCGCTATTCCATTCCATCTTCATTTACGTTTAATATCCTTTCATTTATGTTCCCCTCCACTTTCATTTATTTGCAATTCCACTCAGTCTCTTATATCCGATCTGCTATTACATTCCTTAGGGTAACTCCTTTGGGAATTGGAGTGACACATCACTCCCCAATGTCACAGAGGAGATCATTATTTGGGGCATAGTATTTCTGTTCTCACTTTTCACGATTCTTGGCTTTCTTATTCTATTATAGGAATCTATTTGACTCCTAGTAGATTTGAAAATAGTATAAAGATCTTGTACTTCAGTAGTTCAGTCCTCAGTCAGATAATGTCAAGTACATGTACCGAGGTCCTGATTATTTGCCAGTGCTGACCAAGCAACCATCCTATGTCCATGTACAAGTGTCCACGCTGCATGCATAACACTTGGTGTGTCGTTCTCGGCTTGGCACATCTGCCATCCACACTCCTCGGTCCATTTCACCTTGGGACTTCCTGTCCTTGTACTATCTTCGGTTACCAGCCTTGTCTTATAGTCTGGCACCTCCTATTGTCCTATCTTCGGGCACACTCTATTATTCTGTCCTTTATTGTTTTACCCCCACATCACATTCCTTATTCTAATTTTATTCGTTGTGGACAATAGCCGCATGCTCTGCATACCTTGTTGTCCCACATTCCTTATTCCACATGTCGCTTCTTAACCTATATAAGTAGGACATGCATGTACATACTTCCTCATTCTGGGTATTGACTAGGCTTAGGCCCTCCTACCTTCTTCTCCTCTGTTAAGTCCTCGACTCGGGCCAGCATCCTTAGCATCCCCCCGAGTATCTGTCTGTTGCAAATACAGTGGCACGCACGGCAAGTAGGGTGCAATGCACGAGTACGTTGAAGCCAATGCCACTACTCTTGGCCTGCAGGACTTGGCCATAGTCCACCCGACCTTTCGCCAACACCCCTTGGCAGTACCAAAGTCCGTCAGTACCCGACACTTGACAGATAATCAACCTTGATTCTCTACTATCTAATTCTCTGTCCCACCTTTCTGAAATTAGGGCCAGTGCAATTTGGTGGGTGCAACACATAAGTTGAAGCCTTACCCTACCCCAAACCTTGCCATTGAATATCTTGGAGAGAATTTACGTTTAATTATGATTACATCATTCCTTCACATCGTAACAGTATTATCTGACTTCTACACCTGATCGCACCTCTTTTTGCATATCATCTTCACATATCACGACCATCATGAATACCCGATCTACCACTTGCAATTTACCTTTTATCGTAGAAGTCCCAAGTCAGTTGCAGGAGATTTCCTCACTTTGACAGCTGTCAGAACAACCTTCAATTTGCAAAGCTGGCCCGTCAGGGAGAAACACTCCTCCTGAATGTGAGGACGATGACAAAGAAGATCCAATTGATGATAACAATGATGACAAGGCAAATCCGAACCCTATTCAAGTTTCAAATCCGAACCCCACTCATGTTTCTAATTCCAATCCGACTCTTAATTCCACTTCTAGTTCCGACAAAATTGTCAAAGCACTCATCGATTGATTAGCCCAACAGCCCCCTAGATCCAATCCCAACCCTGGTCATCATGCCAAGGTTCACAAGCCCAAGGTTTACAATGGCACCGACCAAGCTGAGCTTTGCATATTCTTCTTACAATGCTGTCAGGAACCGTATGCTGGCAAGCCGACTATTCAATTCAGCCCACTCAGCCCAACTCTGCTCTCACTCGCCTATCCAACCATATGCCCTCAGCCCACGGACTATATGCACCTTGTGTATCCGTCTTGGCGTCACATGCTCCTGTCAAATTACTCCACTCATTTACGTCACATCCCATATGCTCGTTATTCTGTTCCGTCCTCATTTACGTTTAATATCTTTCGTTTACATTTCATTCCATTTTCATCTATTTGCAATTCTGCTCAGTCCTTTATGTCCGATCTGCTATTACGTTCCTTAGGATAACTCCGTTGGGAATCGGAGTGACACGTCACTCCACAATGTCATGGAGGAGATCATTATTTGGGACGTAGTATTTCTGTTTCTCACTTTTCATGTTCCTCGGCTTTCTCATTCTATTATAGGAATCCCTTCGACTCCTAATAGATTAGAAAGTAGTATAAACGATCTTGTACTATTAGTTCAGTCTTCTGTCAGAAAATCAATCTTGATTTTGACTAAGTTCCTTTGTTCACTTCCGTCTACTTCACTTTTACAAAATTTGGGGACCGTGCGGTCTAAGTGGGTGCAACGCAATATGTTGAAGCCAACCCCAATCCAAACCTCGCCAATTGTCTCACCATTGGGAGATTTAATAATATACGATTATGTCCTTTATCATCATCATAACAAATGCACGCTGAACTTTCGAGACCATCTGTCTGCATTCTTGAGAGATGTGTCGAAGGTCCAATATGCCATTTTGTACCTCACAGGCCCTGCACTCCAATACTTCAAACCTGCAATTCTAGGCGAAATCCAACCTGAGCCTAGCTGGCTTAAGGTCTGGAATGACTTTTGTCAAGAGCTCAAGACCAACTTCGGTCCATTCAACAGCACTGCACAAGCAGAAATCAAGCTCAGGAAGATAGTCATGAAGGACACCCATCGTGTGGCACAATACTTCATCGACTTCACCAGAGCCTCCACTCACACTCGGTGGAACGACGCCACCCTCGCACATGTGGCATACAAAGGGTTGGCCAGACATATTAAGGACAGCCTCCTTCATTTCCCTCCATTCAAGACTCTCACTGAACTCAGACAATATTCATTCGAGATTGACAGCAGATATTGGGAATACAAGGAGTTTGACAACTTCAGAATGCCTTCCAAACTGAACAGGTCCTCGTCCAAATCCAACTCTAACAACAACAACAACCAGTCTTCTTCCAACTCCAACAACTCCAACAACAAGAAGAGTAAGAAGGGGGGAAGAAGAACAGCAACAATAAGTCTTCTAACAATAACAACAACGCTAATGACATTTCATCCAAGCTCGGAAAAGATGGGAAGCTATTGCCTGAAGAATGTCAAAGGTGAATCAACGTGGGGCTCTGTCTCTTGTGTGCTTCAAAAGGTCACATGGTCAAAGACTGCCCCCAATCTAATTCCCAATCCTCATTGACTTCTTCTTCTAACAACAAATCCAACAACTCCAACAACAAGAAAACAACAAAAGCATGCGCAACCAAGGTGAGCACATCCGACACCAAGCCCGAAGACAATGTGGCGATGGAGTTGAAAAAATGAGCTGTAACCTTGGAAATGCATGAGCTGAGGATTACGTTAGCCTCTCTCACATGCTATTCTTAAATGCCCTTTCTCCTATTTCTCATGTATCTTCTACTTCTGAGACTTCAAGAACTTTGCTAATACTTAATCTGTCTTGTTCTCTTATTTCTGAACTTCCTCTTGTTACACTCTTAGATTGTGGTTCTTCAGACTGCTTTATTGAATCATGAGTTGTGCAAAAATATTCTTTGCCTACTAATTCAGTTCCTGCTATTCTGTTGAAATTGTTTGACGGTTCTATTAATTCTGTCATTACTCAGACTGTTTTGGAACTGTAAATGAGGTAACCCAAGAACTGTGACAAAACTTTGGTGTGAAGAAAGCCTAATCAAGTTCTCCGACAAGACATGGGCAAGTGGAAGCCTGTCTGGGTTGATGTCCAAAAAGAATTGTTTAGAGGGGGCCTTGGCAGGTGCCTTTTCAATTATGTGTAGGAATAATAGTTTGTGTATGTGAACTATTATTCTACCCTTGCCTAGGATTATTTCCATGGATGTTCTATAAATCTGATTTAGTTCTTTTACTATGTTTTTGTGTACCTTTTATGTTTTAACCGAGAACCCTTTATCAAGCACTGACCTTCAGATCAATGTACCTATGAGAAGGTGGCACTGGCCTTCAGACCAACATACCAGAGTGGGTGGTACTGACCTTCGGATCAATGTACCTAAGGATGCTTGATGCACAAGATAATCCGATGGACTATGGGTGATAGTAAGATAGATTGTTAAGTTACTTTTATGCTACAGAACTAGTCTCTATATATACTAATTCTAAGCTGATTATGTAACTCCCTGATAAGGCAAGACCTTCCTGAAATTAGTGGAAGGGTGTGGAAAGGAATGGAAGGTCCTGGAAGCCTGTGGCAGTTATGAGTCACCCTGTAGTCACAAATGAGTCACCCTGTAGTCATTAATGAGTCATGTTCCCACAGCTAGTAGTCTTGTGACTGGTCAAGTCACGAAATATTAATAGTAAGCAAGCCAAGCTTCTGGGCTGACCTAAAGTGTAATAGCTATTACCTAAGCCCAGGAATTTGTTGTATAATTGAGTCTTGAGAGCTTGAGCCAGCAGTTTGGCGCCATTTTCCATGTATAAGTGTTTGGCGCTTGGCTGTGGGTCCTTGTGGGTCCAAATAGAAATAAGCGAAAAGTATAAGTGTGTGTTTTTGAAGTATTTATTGAGGCTTTGAAGAGCTTGATAGTTTAAGAGTTAATTACTTTGAGTAATTCACTCTTAAAAGGCCAGCCAAAATTATTATATTTTTTTGGTAGTCAATTCAAGACTGGTTTGTTGAGTTATTTTCTGAGTGAGAGAGGTTTGGAATCCTTTGTAATGATCCTGGTCTGATGGCCCTTCATATCCACTTGTCAGGAACTGTACGCCGGCATGCCTGACTATTCATTTCAGCCCACTCAGCCCAACTACGCCATCGCTCGCTTATCCAACCATACGCCCTCAGCCCATGGACTATATGCACCTCATGTATCTGTCTTGGTGTCACATGCTCCTGTCAATTCACTCCACTCATTATGTCACACTCCATATGCTCACTATTCCATTCCATCTTCATTTACGTTTCGCTCCGTTTTCATTTATTCACAATTCCGCTCAGTCTCTCATATCCGATCCACTATTACGTTCCTTAGGGTAACTCCATTGGGAATCGGAATGACACATCACTCCCCAATGTCATAGAGGAGATCATTATTTGGGGTGTAGTATTTCCGTTCTTGCTTTTCACAATCCTTGGCTTTCTCATTCTATTATAGGAATCTATTCGACTCCTAGTAGAATTGAAAGTAGTATAAAGATCTTGTACTTCAGTAGTTCAGTCTTCAGTCAGATAATCAACCTTGATTCTCTACTAGTTAATTCTCTGTCTCGCTTTTACGAAATTGGGGACCATGCAATCTAGTGGGCATAACACATAAGTTGAAACTAAGCCCCATTCTGAACCTTGCCATTGCTCGTCTTTGGGAGATTAATAATATTACGATTACATCCTTTTTCTACATCGTAACACTACTAGAGAATTCCTCATTCCCATACACAGACCACTATGATTCCAATCCAATTTCTGACCGGCAAACTTCAGAACATTACTTTCTACATAACAATGTGGCAGTTGCTCCGCAGTACTTGGCTTCAACTGGCTCACACGCTACAATCCATCGATTGACTGGGTATTGGGCAGTATACCCTTCAAGTCTATGAAACTGACCACCATTCTGACACCTCAGGCCTCGACCGCTGCTTCACAGTCCAGCACCTGGCTTCCTAGTAATCCGTCGCCATCTCCAAAGTTGGAGGTGCTGTAGATAGCCCTAGTTGATGCAGAAGCATTTGTTCGGACCTGCAAACTAGAAGGTTCGCAAGCCTTTCAACTCGACCTCAGGGATCTCAACAAATACACTCGAGGCTCCACTACAGTCAATTCCTCCAACAACCTAGATAGCATTAAACAGCATGTTCCAGAATTCTATCATGACTTCACTGATGTTTTTAGTAAACAGCACAGTCATACACTAGCACCTCATAGATCCTACGATCTCAAGACCAACCTTGAGGATGGCACTTCGCCCCCTCTTGGACCCATTTATTCCCTCTCAGTATCCAAACTCCAATCACTACAAGATTTCATTGACAAACACCTCAACATGGGCTTCATTTGACCCTTATGTTCATCACACGGTGCCCCAGTACTATTCGTATGCAAGAAGGATGGCTCTCTGCGACTCTGCATAGACTTTTGTGGTCTAAACAGAATTACAAAGAAGGACCATTATCCACTTCCCCTTATTTCCGGCCTCTTAGATGCCCCCAAGAAAGCTTGTATATATACTAAAATCGACCTCAGACATGCCTATCACCTCGTTCAAATTGCCAAAGGGGATGAATGGAAGACAGCCTGTAGGATACATTATGGATCCTTTGAGTGGCTTGTCATGCCTTTCGGACTTTCTAATGCCCCCGCTGCATTTCAGTGCTTCATGAATGACATTTTTGGCAATCTATTAGACAATTTCACCATCATCTATTTGGACAACATCCTCATCTATTCCAACAACGAATCCGAATCCTTGCATATCAAACATGTTCATAAAGTTCTTTGATGATTACACAAACACAACCTTTGCGCTTGAGAAGACAAATGTTCCTTCCACCAAACATCTGTCAAATACCTCGGATATATCCTATTACCCAAGGGTCTTACAATGGTGGAAGACAAAGTCAAATGCATCACTCAATGGCCCAAGCTGCATAAAGTCAAAGATGTCCAATCATTCCTCAGATTTTCAAACTTCTATCAAAGATACATTTTCAACCATTCCTCCATTATGACTCCTCTTACTTGACTCACTCGCAAAGGTCTGGCTTGGAACTGGAGTGAGGAGTGTAGAGATGCATTTAATAAGCTGAAACTAGCATTCACATCTGCCCCCATCTTAACTCATTGGACTCCTGATTTGCCCTTGATTGTGGAGACAGATGCATCAGATTATGCTTTAGCAGCTATACTCTCTCAACACTCCCCAGACAGCGAGCTTCATCCTGTCACTTTTCATTCCCGAACTTTCACCTCTCCAGAACTCAATTACGATGTTCATGATAAAGAACTGCTTGTGATGTTTGAAGCTTTTCAAAAGTGGCATCACTACTTAGAAGGTTCCAGCGACCCTGTTAATGTCATCACTGATCATAAGAACTTGTGGTACTTCTGTACAACCAAGTTGTTGACTAGATGTCAAGCTAGGTGGTCAGACTACCTTTCTCAGTTTAATCTCATCATTCGTTTCAGACCAGGTCATTTGGGCACTAAGCCTGATTCTCTCACTAGACAATGGGACGTCTATCTTAAGGAGGGGATGAGCGACTATGCCACTATTAATCCCCAAAAACTTTGACCCATCTTCTCTCAACATCAGTTGACCACATCCCTTCAAGCCATGAGCCTCATCAAACCCATACTGAGGGCCTCAACTCTTATGGACACCGAGCGTATCCTGAATAAATCGCAATGTCATAAGCCCTACGGATTGCTCAAACAGCTTCCAGTGCCAGAAAAACCCTGGAACTCAATATCCATGGACTTCATCAAACAGCTTCCCACGTCCTTGGGATTCACGGCCATCCTAGTCATAGTCAGGGACCACCGAGTGAGAGATAGGAATGACCTTAGTAGGGTAACTAGAACCCGGAGTGAGTGCCCAAGCCTCGGACTTAGTACCAGGGAGTTGGCTCTACAGACTCCGATGTGTTGATTTGTAAGCTAGTGCACAGACCACTTACATAAGGGTATAAAAGAGGCTCACCAGCAGCGGGATCCTTAGACTTTCTTCTTCGGATTCCCCCTGCTTAGGTGAGGACCCCACATGTATATAGGTAGTAGTTATAATTAACCTTCGGATTCCCCCTGCTTAGCTCACCTCTGAGATAAACCTTGGGGCTGTAAGAGGGTTGCCCTTACAGAAACTCCCAGGCTACAGAAACACAGTACATCATGTATTCCACATTTCACTGCTTGAGCCAGCCTCGCCTAATCCCATTCCTAATCCCATTCAACCACCTCTGCCCCCAGTCATAATTGATGGCGAAACTGAATTCAAGATATCTGAGATCCTTGACTCGAAAATCGATAACTGACGTATGGTGTGCAAGTTGTTGTACTTAGTGCAGTGGGCAGGATATAAAGGCACAGACAAAGAAACTTCATGGCTCCTTGCAACAGAACTCAACTACACTTCAGAACTCATTCAAGACTTTCACAAGTTGTATCCATCCAAACCTGGACCATTACCCATTCCATAAGCACTCGCAATTTCTCTTCCATTCACTCTCGCTCATTCCGTTCATTTTCACTCTCGCATTTTAGTCCCATTCCTTCTGTCTTCAAGTTAAAAAAAGAAAAAACCTCAATTCCAATTCACTCATTCCAACTCACAATTCAGCTTCTTCTTCTATTTTCAAGTTCAAACCTCAGCTTCTATTCCATCATTCCTTATTCCAATTCAACTCTTATTTCTGAACCTTCACCCAAAATTCACGTTCAAGTCAAATTTACAATTAAATCACCATTGCTATTCTACAACCCTAATTCTACTTCTCCATCTTCCTCCAAGTCATCAAAGGCACTCCTTGGGTTTCCAGACCCCAATGCCCAATTGTCCCAAGTTCCTTGCATCCTGGGTGGCTCCTGTACTACTTTTGCACTGGATGTCCGATAACCTATCTGCAATGATAGATTCCTCACCTCTGCTTGCAATTCCTCATTGGTCATCCACAACTTGGCATTTTCATGCTTGCTATCTGTAACTTCACGCCAAAGTTTGTCGACCAACTTCTTGAGCTCTACCAGAGCTGTAGTCAAGGCTATGACTGGGAAAGGCTGGGCAGGTGCTGGAACGGCAAGGGGAGGAGGGGGGATGACCATGGGAGGCAGTGGGGGAGATGGCATGGGTGGTGGAGGAGGAGTGGGAGGTGCAGGAGTAGGAGGGGGTGTAGAGGGTGGAGGTGTAGGGGTTGACACCCTTAGTCATGGTGTCGTTACTACCGATGGTAGTAGGAG
This sequence comes from Gomphus sp. MG54, assembly GCA_003314385.1. NCBI lineage: Eukaryota > Fungi > Basidiomycota > Agaricomycetes > Gomphales > Gomphaceae > Gomphus > Gomphus sp. MG54. The sequence continues at coordinate 10,030 of QLPG01006970.1, read as the reverse complement.
GGTGGAAGGGTCAGGAAGGGGAGACGATGAACAAGAACTTGAAGGTTGGAAAAGGGGAGTACATATCCTTGCCCTTTTTGAGGGTCCCAGCCCATTTGAATTCCAAACCTCAGGTGTACCTTCCCTCACCCTTGTCTTCCTCGGACTTCCCTCAACCTCACTATTCCTTGCCTTTCCTTTACCTTTTCTCTTACTGGTGCCCCTACCTTGCACATTTATAGAACACCCAACTCCCCTCTCACTACACCACATACATGCACCCAAATCCAACTCGCCATCCCACTTCCTCAGACATGTGTTTCAATGCTTGATATATCGATCACACGGAGCATCCGATTTACAACCCTCAATCCAAGGGGTATCTTCATCATCCTTGACCAACCTCGCATCATGATAGAACATGACGAGGTTGTCGGTGTCATCACCTTGCATTTTGAGGCAAGCATACTGCAGGAAACAACGATAAGCAAAAAGTTGAATCACAAAGAGGAGGCTTACTTACCTTTGCACTTTTTGAGTGCGAGCCTTCAATCCATGGCACCCTCATGTCAATGGTGCCTTGCAAATCCTCTTTGAGTTGAGTCCTGGCACGCTCAATGGTGGACGATGAAGGGGGTGGGGATATCAATGGGAGGAGGGATGTTGAGATACGATACGATGGGTGAGCTGTACATGCATATGAGCTTGCAGATATACGAGGGGTTGATGAAGGACTCTTCTTCCATTGGTGATGTCAACGATGGTTACCCCCCCAAACTCCCTCATGGTCACTCTTATACACTTTTGCATTTCTGAACTCTAACAGGGCCACCATTCTAGAACTTCATTTCTGCAGCCTCATGGGACTCAGCTGTAAGGGGGGGATACTGTTAGGAACCATATGCTAGCATACCTAACTATTCATTTCAGCCCACTCAGCCCAACTCTGCTCTCGCTCACTATTCAACTATATGCCCTCAGCCCACAGACTATATGCACCTCATGTATCTGCCTTGGCATCACATGCTCCTGTCAATTCATTCATTCCATTTATGTCACACTCCATATGCTCACTATTCCATTCCATCTTCATTTACATTTAATATCCTTTCATTTATGTTTGTTACATACCATTGCAATGGTTGGTAAATACATGTAACAAGTTGCTGTTTAAATAGTGCCCACAGACTAATGCCAGATAACCTGGCATAGTGGCCTTTTGGCCCAGTTGAAAGAACACATCACTGTGGGAATTTGTTGCCTTTCACAATGTTCTGCTCCACTTCATTTATTCGCAATTCCGCTCAGTCTCTTATATCCAATCTGCTATTATGTTCCTTAGGGTAACTCCATTAGGAATCAGAGTGACACATCACTCCCCAATGTCATGGAGGAGAGCATTATTTGGGGCGTAGTATTTCCATCCTCACTTTTCATGATCCTTGGCTTTCTTATTCTATTATAGGAATCTATTTGACTTCTAGTAGATTTGAAAGTAGTATAAAGATCTTGTACTTCAGCAGTTCAGTCCTCAGTCAGATAATCAACCTTGAATCTCTACTATCTAATTCTCTGTCTCACCTTTCCAAAATTAGGGCCAGTGCGATTTGGTGGGCACAACACATAAGTTATAGCCTTATCCTACCCCGAACCTTGCCATTGAATATCTTTGGGAGATTTTATGTTTAACTATGATTACATCATTCCTTCACATCGTAACAGTATTATCTGACTTCTACACCTGATCGCACCTCTTTTCGCATATCATCTTCACATATCACGACCATCATGAATACCCGATCTACCACTCGCAATTTACCTTTTATCGTAGAAGTCCCAAGTCAGTTGTAGAGCCAAGTCCCCAAGACTTCAAATGCACAACCTCAGACCAACTTACATCAGCTCAGACCTGACATGACTTCAGACTTAACAGTGGGGAAGAGTGGATGAGGGATAGGAATGGGGAATGTGGATGATAAATGTGCCGAGCCAAGACTGATGTACCAAGTAACATGTGTGTGGCTTGGTCACTTGCACATAGGATTAGACTGATTGTTCGGTTGGCACTGCCAAATTACCAGATAGTTGATATGTGTACTTGACAGGAGTGAGGTAAGCTGTCAGGTCTCGGTACTGCCGATGGTGCTGTCGGAGCCAAGTCCTGCAGGCCAGTTGGGGTGGCTTGGGTTTAACATACTCGTGCATTGTGCCCTGCCTCCTGTGCATGCTACTAACTTGTAATGGGAACAGATACTCAGGCGGATGCCGAGGGTGTTGGCCCAAGTAAGGACTTCTGAACAGAAGGAGGAGAGTAGGGAAGTGTAAACATAGTTGATACTCAGACTGAGGAACTATGTACATGCATCTACTACTTATATAGGCTGAGAGGCGGAATGTGGAATAAGGGTGGCATAAGACATGGAAAAAAGAATAAGGTATGAAGACCATGTGGAGGTATAGTCCACAGCGATTAGAATAGAATAATGTGAGAGTAAGACAATGAAATACAAGTGGTGAGATTGTGGGAAAGAAATAGAACAATAAGGAATGGCCGAAAATAAAACAATAGGGCTGCGAGTAAGTGGCAGAGGATAGTGAACGTCCCATGGGTAAGCAAGTGAGGGGGAAAGAAAAAGAGTGTAGGGATGATAAAGAATAGGGGTTGGGGAAAAGGATAATGAACCAGGTGATGAACCAGGTGTACCGAACCGACACCGTATACCATGGGATGATATGAGTAAGGGTCGGTCGGTTGGTACTGTCAAGTAAGTCAAAGCACAATGTGTGGTCATCAGTGATCTTGCAAGTCTGTCAGGCTTCGGGAATGCCTGTCAGGAGTCGGATACTGACGGACTTTGGTACTGCCGAGGGGTACTGTCGAAAGGTTGGGCGGACTATGGCCAAGTCCTGCAGGCCAAGAGTAGTGGCGTTGGCTTCAACGTACTTGTGCGTTGCGCCCTACTTGCCATGCATGCCACTGTATTTGCAACAGACAGATACTCAGGGGGATGCTGAAGATGCCGGCCCGAGTTGAGGACTTAACAGAGGAGAAGAAGGTAGAAGGGCCTAAGCCTAGTCAATACCCAGAATGAAGAAGTATGTACATCCATGTCCTACTTATATAGGTTAAGAAGCGACATGTGGAATAAGGAATGTGGGACAACAAGGTATGCAGAGCATGCGGCTATTGTCCACAACGAATAAAATTAGAATAAGGAATGTGATGTGGGGGTAAAACAATAAAGGACAGAATAATAGAGTGTGCCCGAAGATAGGACAATAGGAGGTGCCAGACTATAAGACAAGGCTGGTAACCGAAGATAGTACAAGGACAGGAAGTCCCGAAGTAAGATGGACTGAGGAATGTGGATGGCAGATGTGCCGAGCCGGGACCGGCGCACCAAGTGTTATACAGGTGACGCGGGCACTTGGTCGTGGATATAGGATGATTGCTCGGTCGGCACTGCCGAATGGTCGTGTCTCGGTACGGTACTTGACAATGCCGAGATGTCGGACAGGAATGGCCAAGTCCTGCAGGCTAGAAGTAGTGGCTTTGGCTTCAATGTACTTGTGTGTTGTGCCCTACTCTCCATGTGTGCCACTGATTTGCAACAGATGGGATACTTGGGGGGATGCCAATGATGCCGGCCCAAGTAGAGGACTTAACAGAGGAGGAGAAGGTAGAAGGGCCTAAGCCTAGTCAATACCCAGAATGAGGAAATATGTACATGCATGCCCTACTTATATAGGTTTGAGAAGCGACATGTGGAATAAGGAATGTGGGACAATAAGGTATGTAGAGCATGTGGGTATTGTCCACAATGAGTAAAATTAGAATAGAGGAATGCAAACAGAAATAGAACAATAAAAGATAGAATAATAGGAATGTGGCTAGGGATAGGACAATAGGGAGTGCCAGGCTATAAAACAATGATTGCAGCCAATGATAAAACAAGGACAGGATGCTCCGAGGTGAGGCAAGCCAGGGATCAAGGGGCAGATGGGGTAGGATTAATGGATGTTGATTGAGGTAATGTGAGTGAGGGGTAAGGGCAAGGAATGTGGATGCTGGATGTGCTGAGCTGAGACTGGCATACCAAGTGACTTGCATGTGGTGTGGACACTTGTATGTGGACATAGGGTGACTGCTTGGTCAGCACTGCCGAATCACTGGGATCTCAGTACGTGTACTTGACAAAGTTGTTACGATGATGATAAAGACGTAATCGTATAATATTAAAATCTCCCAATAGCGAGGTTATTGGTGAGGTTCGGAGTTGGGGTTGGCTTCAACGTACTTGCGTTGTGCCCACTTGGATCGCACGGTCCCCAAATTTTGTAATAGCGAAGAGAGATGGAAATGAACAGAGGAACTTAGTCAAAATCAGGATTGATTTTCTGACTGAAGACTGAACTAATAGTACAAGGCCTTTTATACTACTTTCTAATCTATTTCAGGAGTCGGATAGATTCCTATAATAGAATGAGAAAGCCGAGGAACGTGAAAAGCGAGAAACAGAAATACTACGTCCCAATAATGATCTCCTCCATGACATTGTTGAGTGATGTGTCACTCAGATTCCCAACAAAGTTACCCTAAGGACATAATAGCAGATTCAGATATAAAGGAGTGAACGGAATTGCGAACAGATGAAAATGAAATGAAACATAATGAAAGATATTAAATGTAAATGAGTTCAGAATGGAAAAGCGAGCATGTGGAATGTGACGTAAATGAGTGGAGTGATTTGACAGGAGCACGTGACACCAAGATGGATACACGAGGTGCATATAGTCCATGGGCTGAGGGCGTAATGTTGAATAGCGAGCGAGAGCAGAGTTGGGCTGAGTGGGCTGAATTGAATAGTCGGCTTGCCGGCGTACGGTTCCTGACAAAAGTCACTTATCTAGGGAGCAGAACCTTGGTTATAGAATCATGGGGTGTCAGGATTGTAGAACTTTGGATTGTTGCAATAGAATCGTGGGAAGGTGGTTGAGAGGCATGTTCCAGATTTTATGGTTGGAAAAGTCCTGGAAAGGGTGCAGGCAGTTGCAAGGGCTAAAATGGGTTTATTTGGAGGCACAAGCCATAACACCTTCCCTTGTCTTTTGGCAAGAAAGTAGAAAATACAAGTTAGTTCACATGTATATAAACCTCCAGTTGACTGTACTGTTCACTAGTTCAAATATCAACTCAATTTGTATCCTAGTTTCTGACTTAGTTTCCAACCTAATTCTGACTTAGTGTCTGCACTCATGTCCTTTGACCTTTTAAAATTAGAGACAGATGATCAACGAGGGAGCAATACATAAGTTAAAGCCAAGTCCCTTCAACTATGAACACATGCAATGACTAGTCATCCAAGTCTTCATTGTAAGTTGACCACCAGTCTAAGTCCTGGCACTTCGTCATCTGCTTTCATCACTTCCTCCCTATGACAATCTGACCCTATGACCTTAGACCCCCTCATCTATGGAACCTTCTGCCCCTTGCAGAATGCTTTGGAAACCTACAGAATTCCTTTGATATCTGTTTAATAAGCACCTGACACATGGATTTGACATTGATGATCTCACCATGGCTGGGAATATAAAGTTCAAGGATGAACTGTATACCATCCTCAAGATCAAGGATCTTGGAGACCTGAGCTGGCTACTTAGGATAGAGGTAAAGCAGAACTGTAAGATATGTATGTATTATCTCACTATCACAGTGTGCATACATTGAGATGATCGTGCAATGGTTTAATTTGGAGGGTGCTAACCCACTGATTATACTACTTGACCCCCACCACAAGCTCTCACTATCCCAATCACCCTCCACCCCTTGTCAATTTGATGATATGCATGGTGTACCCCACAGAGAAGCATTCACCTCTCTCATGTATGTAGCTTTGGGTATATATCCTAATATCTCATTTGCTGTCTCATTCCTGGTACAGTTTAAGCAGAACCCAGAGAGACCATATTGGGCAGCTCTGAAGAGGCTATTCCACTATCTGAAAGGCACAAAGGATATATTCCTTGTCATTGGTGGATTGTAAAGAGGCCTGGTATAAGGGCAACCCCAGTGGTGCCTCTGAGTTGTCACCCAGTGCCTAGTATTGGGGGGATTCCTAAGAGAGAAACCTTAGACCTCTTGCTAGTGAATCTTACACTCTATATACCCTGTATCCACGCATTGCTTCCTCAACATATCTTACCACTTCATTGGGTCTGGAGGTGTGTTCTCCTGGATGCTCATGGGCCCAGTCATGGGTGTCTGGCTTGAGGTCTTGGGCCCTTGGCTCAGTATACGATGAAGACATCATTCATCCATTTGGCCTTAGGGAGAGATGTCTTGAGTCTTCCCATCCTTCAGCTCATTCATCACTCCATCCCTCGACCTCTGGTCTCTCTGTTCCACATCTCACCTCTCTCTCCCATCGGTACCCTTCCCACCACCTAGGGATCTCTAGGACATTAGAAACACCAAGTTGTCAGGCCAAAACTTTGGTTGGGTTTCCCAGTCTGTGGGTCAAGTTATTTAGCCTCAGTTCAGGAGGGAAGATGGGTCATCCCCTGACACTTGGAGGCTTATTCAGATATAGAATGGGCATCACAAGAGCACCAACACTCTATTTCTAGGTATGTGTTCACTATAGATGGTGGAGCCATCTCTTAGAGCTCAAAAAGCAACTGATCATTGGCCACAAGGGCCAAATCTACCATTTCCTTTCCACGCCCCATTGTATTCGGCTCCATCGCCTGCTGCCACTACTAATTCTACACTGGGCGGCTTGACGCCACAGGCGCCAACCCAAAACCCACCTCAACCAAAGAGCCCCGATCCATTTGCGGACTTGGCAGGTCTATTTTAAGGTGTCGCGTGAGGGCTACACTTTGGAAGATTATCAGAGGTACGGTTGGTTAATTCAGGATGTGGACATGTTTTTATGAGCAGAGTGGTTAAGAAGCAGACGGCGGTGGATGTAATGTAAGGTCATTTTGACCATCTGCAAATTACCCAAGTTCCCACCATAGGGTATACCTTATCTTGACCTCTAAGTGATTTTTATCTTGGGAAGGAGTCTCATGAGGAACACTCCACGGGCTGTTTTTCTCCAGCTCATCAAACACCATCTTGTGCTGTCCATCGATCTCTCTTACGCGTCATGCGATGCATGGATGCGGGAATAATCGACTCTAACAACACTAGCCGAAAAGTAAGGTGCGACGACGCAGGGAAGTACCTTTTGCAGTAGGCGGAAAGCGTAGTGTTCATGTGAAAAAGTATGCATATCTGATCGGGATCAGGTGACGACACTCGATGTTATGAGCTAGATCTTCGTAAGAAGCTCGCTGTTTCGGTTTGGCACTATGGTGAGCGCTGGCGTGATGGACACAAGGGTATAAAGGTGTCATCGGTGCCATACTTGAAATGAGAGCCATTTAGTGATAGATCCAGCCATCAAGGGTTCTATCTATCTTCGAGTGTCGAATCTATCATGATTGAGACTTCCGCATGATGGTCAAATGGCTCTTATCCTTCATCAAAATACGAAACTTGCTCAGATTGTTGTTTCATACGATGCGATGGATGAGAAGGTAAAAAAAAGAAAAGGTAAAGCGCCGACGACAATGAGCTTTGGTTGATGCTGATGGCCTGTTAAGTACAGGTTGAGGGATATGTATATCAGGAAACAGCCCCAGATGGCATCTTTCATGAACTGATTTGTGATTCAATTCAGTTATAGAATTTGCTATTTGACACTGATGTGGCCGGTTGATGGCCCAGATTGAGGGATACTGATCCTCTGGAAAATATCAGAAAACAACCCAGATGGCACGTTCCTGAGCTGAAGTTTGGTACACTGAAAATAGGGAATGACAACCGCTTGATATATCCAAACGACAATAAATATGGCTAACAGTCATACGCTCAGCAGGGGGGTGTCACGATGCAGAAACAATACATTACATAAAAACATTGAAGTGAAGGCAAAATCTCGCTTGGGGAGAAATTCACTTTTGAGCTACTAAAGCTGAGTACATTGCAGTGACTCACTCATGCCATAAAGAAAGCACTCTGGCTTTATGAATTTTTAGCACAGAGATTGCATGTCCACTCATAAAACCTATCACTATCCACCTTGACACCATTTCCACGATCTCCATTACACTAAAGCTGAGTACATTGCAGTGACTCATGCCATAAAGGAAGTATTCTGGCTTAATGAATTTTTAGCACAGAAATTGCATGCCCATTCATAAAACCCATCGCTATCTACCTTGACACCATTTCCACCATTTCCATTACCAAGAATGATGAATACCATCCCTGGATGGAGCATACTAACATCTGCTACCACCTCATCTGTTATGCTGTACAGAAGGGGCTCATTCATGTTGACTATGTTCCAAGTGATGATATGGCAGCTGACATGTTTACTAAAGGTCTCCCCCAGCACAAGGTGTTACATATGAATGAGCTAGTTGGACTGCATTCAGCTTAAGGGGGAGTGTTGGAAGATATATAAGTAAGCATTGAACCCAGCAGGACCACAGCAGGACCACAGCAGTATTGGGTATCAGCAGGGATTGATAGCCTTGGTCATGAATGACCAAGGCTGTATATATAAACAGACATGTAGTTATAGGCACCTCAGTGAACTCCTCATTCACTGAGCTTGTCTGTACTTAGCTACTGTACTTAACTCCAACACAGTGCACTACAGGCATCTGGCTTTTGATATTCTAGTTCGGTTACTAAGGAGCAGAGGAACTTTTATACCTTCACACAAGAATCAATCCTGTAGTGGCGACATAAAAGGGCCTAATTTTAAATAAGGTATATGTTGTTTGGATGGAGCTCTTCCTGATACATTGCTGCATTATGACTCGATTAAATCTGAAGAGCAAACAATGGTCTTTCGAGTTCATCACTATCAAAAAATAATTATTTTTTTTCAGAGAAATTTTTGAAACACCGTCTTTCACAATCAAATTCCATCGTTCCCTCATTATTCATCTACCACTCTCCCAACATTTCTTACCACTTTCTTTTAACCACTCAAATTCCTCCCTAACAATAAATTATCATATTATCCCCCTTATATATATTTCCGTATTCCGCGCATGCCTGGCGTCCTCGTTACGACCGTACCCTCAGGGCCGTCGCTGTCACCCCTGCTACCGCCGTCATTCCCGTCCGTGCGCGTCGTCCGAGCTGTTGGGTTCTAAGCTAGACAGATACGGGGGTAGTTAGTTGTGTGTTGGGATTGACACCGGTATGCGCAGAACGCAGGGTCGCGTCAAATGGAGGACTAATAGGAAGTGAGTAGTCTCGGTCATTGATGGCCGAGATTTCTAAGTGGACTATGTAATGGGAGCTGAGTAGTCTCTCGGTCATCGATGACGGAGACAGTATAAGTTACGGACACGTAGGTGTCTAGACACACCTCAGTGTTCAGTGAACTGTCCTTTCACTGAGGTACGAACCCTTGTATGGCACCGAGAGACTAGGTAGGCTCACTCCATCATGTAGCTACTTGTCTCTTAAACTACTGCGCTAACTCACAACAGAGACGCGTCAATAAAATAAATGTGTCGCGTCGACTACCCTTTACATGCGCGTGACTCTCTCACGTTACTGTACCGCGCTGTCACTCGCGCACAAAATTGAGTAACTTGGTAATTATTATCTCGATTTCGATACAACTACTGCTTCAAAGAACGGTCTTAGTCGTAAACAACGGATATATTCAGGAAAATCTCATACACAAACAATATACTCGCAATCGCCCACATCCCGATTTACGTGACCAATGCCGTCAGACTGTCCTTCTAAGAATCGTGACTATCTCTATAAGTCCACTTCCTCGTGGTGAAGGACCCTGAAATGCTTGGACGATGATGCCATTTTCTATCATGACTCACACGTCGTCCTCGAGACAGATGGCGCCCGAACTAAACTCTTACAGTACTAGTAAGAGCAGAAATAAGGAAAGGTTTTAAGTTTGTCTACTTAGTTGAATCACGTGGAGAACATGCGTGAACCGGGTTTACATGA